>PVHY01000476.1:0-58741 GCA_004024945.1 Uropsilus gracilis | reverse complement strand
GCAATCTGGGAAAGGACTTTGGACAATATTGAGAAAAGTTTTGGACAATGTTAAAGTATTCTGAGTCTTACATGTTTCTTTTGTAGTTATTAGGATAATTAGAAATCACTGTTAGAAATAAATGAGTCTGCACTGCACTGATAGTCTTGCATTGGTTTGGTATTTTGGTTGAAAAGGCTGGTGGTAAGGACCCACGAGTGGAAAGTTTAAACTGTGTTTTAGAGTTTTTCTTTTCTGCAGTTTTTGGAGCTGAAAGCAGAGAGCAGTTGGCTGGCTTTTGCATATCAATGGTAAAGGTGATCAGTGAAAATGCTAATGAAGAGTGTGTAGCCTGCTTTGGAGAGAGAAACAGGCAGATAGCTGTATCCAGTTAAGTAAAGTCAGAAAGTCTCTTTTTGCCCACTTTCAAAACCAAAAACATTTATTTAGCATCTGTCTGTTCTGACATCACTGCTGTGTGTTCTGACGTCACTGCTGTGTGACCACAGGGTCAACTGTGGGTCATCAGGAAAACTCTACTGAGACAGGCTGAACCTGTTCACATGTGTGTGGAGGGTCACCTGGTTTTGGCTAAGGTGGGGGGGGGGGCAGTGAGATAATGAATGTTTCATTCTGCTGCTGCTTGTGCTCTTACTCTTCAGTGATCTAGTAGAGGCACAATTTCTTGAGCGTCACAGGGGAGCAAGAGCCAGTCCACTTTTCACTGGGCTTGTCTTGGTGTGCTAATGTCCTCTTCAGCAAAGAAACCAAACACAGAATCAGAGTGCACAGGCACTGCAAAAAACATGAATTGCAGAAGGAGGGATCATTTCAGGACAGTTTTACAAGCTATTATACATATTGGAACTTTATTTTTTTGTTTGTTTCCCTCTATTTGAATATATGCTTTACAAAGCAAGGATTTTGAACTATTTTTGTTAAGTACTTTATCCTATTTCCTAGAACTGTGAGCAGCACACAGTAGGTATTTATTATTTGTTGAGTAAATGTGTACATAAAAATAAGTTCATTTACCTTTGTTCAATTCAACATTAACAAGTGTGGTTTTCAGTTGATCTCATTTTTAGTGGAAAGCCAGGTAGAAACTCATTTGAAAACTCACTTATTTTATATATTTCTTACTGATAACTCCATTTTATAATTAATGGAAAATTATCCATTATTCTAGTAGTAAATGACTTTTATGTAATAGCTTATATACTAGATGCTGGAGATAACTGGAGAACAAGATTACAACTCTGGACAGCCTCAACTGAGTTGAAAAACAAACCTCTGAAGCAAACATTGAGCAATATAGTATGTTCCACTACAAAACTGTTAAAATAGTTCCCAAAGGATGGTACCTCTTCTGGGGAGCCAAGCTGAGGGGGATGGGAGAGAGTAGGTGACAACTTGAAGGCCCTTCCCAGCCAAGCCACAGTCAGTAGCTGAAAATTCTACCCTCTGGAAGCCTTGGGCCCGACAAGGTCTTTCTCCGTGCATCTCTGCCAGCAGTGACTTTGGCCCAAGGCAAGCGTGGTGTTAGGCAGAACCTTACTCCACTGTGCCTTTGGGAACTGGGGACTCAAGGACTGGGGGAAGTTGGTCATTGCCCCTTAGGTGGCCAGGGATGGCACCTCTGTCAGAGCACGGGGTGGGGGGGGTGGGGGGGTTAGAGGATACCCCTCTGGTTCACTCCCACTTCTAACAGACCTTGAGAGGAACAAGAAAAAATACCAATTCAACACCTGGGTGAGACCAAACAGAGAATGATCAGAACCACGAGACAAAACTGTAAAACCAACTGAAGTGATGACCTACCACAGAGCTACACCTACAATGTCTTAGGGGCCAGGGAACCAAACCCCTGATTCAGTGTTGTGTTCACCACCAGCAAAACATCCCCCAGCCCCCAAAGTGCAAGGGAAACCACAGAGATGGGGCTTTGGCCCCACAACAACTACTAACTATGCAAAAGGAGAGGAGCTGAACCAAGTGCCCACTGGAATTTGTCTCCACTGGGGGACTGCTCTTCTACAAATGGCTGGAGCTGGGAGCCCAACCTTAGATACCAGAACTATAAGAACTGAAAGTGGCAACATGGAACAATGTCAGAATTGAGGCAGACAGCTTGAATGAAGAGGCATGAATCCCTGTGATCACACAGGTCTGGAGAAAAGGAGACAGTCACTTTTATAACAGGAAGTGCCACAACAAAGGAGATGGGATAGCAGCACCACGCAGCTGACCAACAAGAGGTTCCAGACGTGCTCAGACTAACTACCTGCTATAAAGTTACTCCTAGGAATCTAAGCAGCATGAGCTGTGAAGTCCCAGAATGCAGGTCCCACCCAGGAAAAAGACATTACAGGAGAAAATGAAGAGGTCAGTGGGCACCAATTCACCCTCACTTCCCAAATTTATATGAATCCCCTAACATCTATTGCCCATAGCATGTTAATGTCAGAAGACATCTTTTTGCAGTTTTATTATAGGTCATTTAATTCTCCCATGGTTTACTTTTTTGTTCATGGATAGCTTATCTTTTTCATTCATGGCTATCTTGTCTTTTCAAACTTAATAATCATCTTCAGGACAAAGATTTTGTTTCTTTCCTGGAATTGCTAAAAATAACACTCACCAAACCACCCTCAGTCACTGGACATTTCCAGGGGACACTGGAAACTAGATATTTCAAGCTCTGTTCATCACTACATTATGGTGAGGTCTGATAATGCCCATGTGGATTGTTGACTTGCAGTATAGAAATGTTTCTACTTAGAACTGGTATTTATGTATCATCCTTGCTTCTTGTGTTGGAGACTATAAAATCTGTAGTGACACACCAATATTTTTAACAGGTTAAAGTCAAACTGACACATTTTTAAATGATCTGAAATTGATTAAGAAAAAAATTGAAAATGCCAAAATTTAAATGCACAGGAAATAAGAGTTTCTTTATTGGCAAGGAAAATGTTGAAAAAGGGAATTAAGAGAAAGTAAAGATGTGTTACCTGTTCTATGGCTCTGAGGCAAAGGAGTGAACATTTATTATCTTTAATAAGTTTTATGATCTTTAAACACCTGCATGTCATATCCATCAACTTTAAAAATTTGCTTTGTAGAGATAGTAAATTCTTATTAATGTGGCAAGGGATGCATGGGAACCCCCCCTGTATAAACCACAAAACAAGTCAGTTTATATGGTCAAGAAACTCTGGATTTTACATTTGACTCAGATACCTTTGAAAAAGGCAAAAAGCAATTCATCAGATATTTCAAATATTTACTGATAAAATCTGTGTGCTGTATATATATATATATCATAGAAGTTATGTTAAGGGAAGTTGTTTACCTGTAGTCATAGTAACTAAGTCATAATAATCTATTCATTGTCTATTAAAAATTGTATCTCATTTAATACATTTCTGTGTAGATATTAGGCTATAGATCTTATTTCCTTTTTCTTTATATAATCTCTAAGGAACTTCTTACTTTCATTGATGACTCTCTAATAGTCAGTAAGTAGATGATACGTGCTTCTAACAAACTAAATAATTTCTCATAAATTTATTTCCAGTTCTAGCTAAGTGGTATCACTGGCATTTGCATAGAATTGTTCATATTTAAGCCCTATTATATTGGTATGTGCTCCTTATAACTGTCTCCTGACTGCATAATTGAGAAAATTATGCCTCAAACTGATCTCAGAGTCCTGACTCTGAACTGAAATGGGATGATTTCTTTACCTCAAGAACTGGGGTCAGCTACAACATAAGCAAATATGCACACATGCTAGAACATTATTTTTAAAATGAGAGATATTGTATTTATCATATTTGATCAAGCTTGAGCCTTTTTCATCCACATATTTTTCTCTTGCTTTGTGCTATATGTTAATATTATGAAGAAAGGATTGTAACTTGCTTATATTTAAATCAGTGTAGACTTAGCTAAAGTAAAAGGAAGTAAAATTTATATAAACTGAGAAGGAAGATATAAAATTATCTTTGTTTGCAGGTGACATGACTATATAAAAAATTGAAACAAGTTGAGAAAATAATTTGTGATACTAATGGATGATTATAGCAAGGTTGTAGATATAAGGTTAAATATAAAAGTCAATCAATTTCTTATATATTAGTAATAAAAATGCAATTTGAAATTAAAACTATAAAATTAATCACTTCTGTCCAGAACCCCCCCATGAAAGTTGTTTATAATCTAATAAAATATATGTAAGAGCTACATAAAGAAGACTGCAATACTAATTAATAAAATCAAAGAGGAACTCAATAAATGGAGAGCTCTGCCAGGCTCCTGGAAAGACTCAGTGCTGTCAACACTGTAGTCCTTTCCAACTTTATCTGTAGACTTCAGTAAATTCCCAATCAAAAATCCATAAATTATTTTGTAAAGACTGATAAACTGATACCAAATTTATATAGAAGGACAAAATATCCAATATATCCAATACAACATTTAAGAAGAACAAATTTTGAGGAATGGAACTATCTGATTTCAGGATTACTATAAAGGTATAATAAACAAGGCTTTGTGGTATTGGTATCAGTGAAAAAAAAATAAATACATCAATGTAAATGTAACATAAATATTTAGAAAAAGACCACATAAACAAACATAGGCAACTGATTTTTGACAAAAAAAAGAAAAGCAACACTGGAACAAAGATAGTCTTTTCAACATGTGGACTTCCACGTGAAAAATTAAATTTAGCATAGATATTCTTCACAAAAAATAAATCAAATTGTTCATAGTCTTATAAATGTAAGTATCAAACACAAACTCTTAGAGTAAAACAGAAAAAAATACCTTAGGTGTGGTGATGAATTTTTATATCCAACACCAAATATGTGGTTGATTAAAGAAGTAATTGCTACATTGGAACTCATTAAGATTTAAAATTTTTGATTTATCAAAGGCAATATCTAGAGATTGAGAAGAGAAGCCATAGACTGAAAGAAAATATCTGCAAGAGTCATATCTTATAAAGAAGTGTTATCAGCATATACAAAGAACTCTTAAAACTCAACAATAACTAAACCACTCAGCTAAAAGTGGATTAAAGACCTCAACAAACATCTTACCAAAAAGATTTACAGATGGCAGATAAGCATATTGAAAACTACTCTTCCTTTTCTGCCATCAGGAAAATGCAAATGAAACTATGATGAGATGCCAATATGTGCTTATTAGAATGGACAAAACTCCTTAACAAAAACAACCCCAGATGTAGGTGAGGACAGGTCACACAGGGACTCTCACTAACTGCTTGTTGGAATACAAAATAGTGTAGCATTTTAGAAAACCAGTGGCTTCTTATAAAACTAACTGTATCCTATAAATTCATTCAGTAAATATATGTAACCATAAATAAACTTTGAAATACAAATTTTAAAATAGTATACCAGCTACCACCACCTAATTGAAAAAGGCTAGTAATTTTAACTAAACAGAATAAATAATGGTGA
Organism: Uropsilus gracilis; assembly: GCA_004024945.1. Taxonomy (NCBI): domain Eukaryota; kingdom Metazoa; phylum Chordata; class Mammalia; order Eulipotyphla; family Talpidae; genus Uropsilus; species Uropsilus gracilis. The sequence goes on along the minus strand of PVHY01000476.1, from coordinate 53,270 downwards.
CAAGAATCAGGGATTTTGAGTTCTGGAACAACTGCAAATTGATGTCATGTTTTGGAGACCATTTTCACACCATATTTTCCCCATATTTATACAAAAAAACATTCTCAAGTATTCATTTGAGATTGTGAGCATAGAATGGAGATGAACAGGAAGCACAACCCAGTGCTCTGGTTTTTTTGTTTCCTTCCTTCCTTTCCCTCCTTTCTTGTCTCTCCCCTTTCCCTCTCTTTTTTCTTTTGTCTCCTCCTCCCCCTCTCCTTCCTTTTCCCCTTTTCTCTTTCCTTCCGCCTCCCCTTCCTTCTCCTTCCCATTCTCCACCTCCTCCTCTCCGCTTTTCTTTCTATTCCATCCCCATTCTTCTCTCTGTTGAGCCCTCCTTCCCTGCTCCCCTCACTCCCTTTTTCTTTTCTAAATGTTGTAAAAGAAGATTTATTTAGTCAATAAATGGAAGTTTATATCAGTCTCTTCTCTGGTACACAATTTTGATATGCATAGAAATTTCTGGATTATTTTACATCTTGTCAGCTGAGAAAGAATTCCTTGTGTACACTCTAAAATCTACCCTATATGCTTTTGGTTCATTGCACTTCCAAGTTTCTGCCACAAATCACTGAAAGGAATTAAAAGAAAATATCTTCTATTTAATTTGAAAGGAACTTTGCACTTATAGAGAGAAGATTCATTTGTGATATATTTGACTTTGAGCTTGTACAGACTCATGTTAATTTTTCCCTAATACCACTAGGGCAGAAATTAACAACTTTGTTTAGGTCAGCAACATTGGGATTCCTAGGGAAAGGAGATACTCTAGCGGACAAAATGGTTATGTGGGTGTGATGCATTTGTACTGAAATTATTGTGCATATATCCTAGCCTTCTGTGAACTAATAGTTAGATGTTCCTAGCCACCTTTGCCCAAGGACTGTGAGTTATTAATCATTAAAAGTAAACAACATAATGGCCAACTTTGAGGAAAAAACTTAGGGACTTGGAAATTTCAAAACAGAAGAAAATATTTCTGTTGCCCAATCTAAATTTTGTTGCCCCTAGTCATCATTGTTGAACTATAATCTATAATCTTTGACTTGTTCTTACATAGTCTTTGTTGGTGAAGAGTCTAAATTGGAGTGAAAGGTGAAAATATTGTCAGGAAAAAATTCTCAAAGAATTTATAGTACTTTCCTCATGAAGCATATTTATAACTAATATGTAAGAAAAGCATAGTTTGTTCTTAAATATACAGTTTTATATAAGGGTATGAATGTGCTTAATTAAACTACATGTGACATTTCCTTTATACTCAATTTAGAAGTACACAAACAGAGATATGAAAGTGATTAGGCACTATCTAGGCTAACTGCAGATATTCTATGCTGAGAGACCAGGACAACTCTCACTGTTTGAAAGCTAACCAACTTTTCTAAAATTAACTTCTTTGCTTTAATGGAACAAAGGAATGTCCTGGGAAAATCTGAGAGGAATTAAACAAAAAGGATGGAAACATTTTAAGGAAGAGGCTTATGTGTCTCTTGGGAAAACTAAGTTTTTGAAAGCACAAACTGGAAAACAGAAGACAAAAAAGGCAGATAAAATGTTGACAGGATCATTTCTTGACCTTTTGGCTAAGATCAAGTGAAATGTTGACAGGAAATGCCACAATTTTAACTTAATTACCTCTTCAATATATGTTACACAAATACCCTTCCATCTATAACCAGTATTCCCTTGAAAATAGGAATGGTGATTGGTGAATAGCAGGCATAAAGCAAAGATAGTTTCTTGAAAATTTGGAAGAAAAAGTTCTGTCTGGAGGCAAATATTTGTAATCTCTGCTATGCTTAGAAACAAGAAAACAATTTTCTGAAAATCACTTGACTAATAATCCTACTCATTGTTTCTTGTTAAAATACATGATTAAAAATCTTCTTTAAATGACAGTCTATAAGAAAAGATGAAGCATTTTAGAATAGCTAAATGCTTCCAGCTGCTATCTTAATTTAAAATATCTCTTAAAGGGGATTTCCAGTCTGTTGGCAGCAACAAAATAGAATTTTGTTTTTTTGTTTCTGTTTCTATTATTGGACTTCACAGTGCATCATATGATTTACTTTGAAGTGATATAAAACACATTCATTTAGAAATTTATATTCTTAATTACTAAAAGTATGTTTTTATATGCATTCAGAGTTGTTGGAGTTACTGATGCATTAAGTAGACTGTTCCCCTGTGGAAGTTAGAGAATTAGAATTAGAAGCAAGGTATCTTGTTAGAAGTTGTTCTATATAGTGAGAGAAATTAAACAGGGTTAGAAATTAGATGTTTTGCCCTGAGTGCATAGGATCTTCAGTCCTTGTGGTACCCAGCAAAGGGAGAACAGGGAACAAAGGTAAAATGGGTCCCCAGATAATCTAGAGATAAAATTAGAGGATTATGTGTGGTTCAATGTCTTTAAGCCAATCCTAATATTGTTAGCAAATCTATAGACTGAAGTTATATTGTATATCAAAGATTTGTGAACTATTTATCATATGCCTCTATCATATGACAGGTACCAGTTATCTATTCTTCTTTGAGAGAAAATCTGCAAAATTCATATCTTTTTTTATTGACCAGTGCAGTCTGCACAAGTAGTTACCACCAGACGCAAAGAATGGATTAGCTGGGCTCTTCATGAATTTTGGAATTAAGGTCCTTGAAAGAACGAGTTAGTAAAATATGGAAAACCAAAGTGGGAGATCATGTAGTGCCAAACTGAATGGGAAAAAAAAATTTCCTCTCCGTAAAGTGATAAGGGTTTAATAGCAAAGATCCATAAGAAATTCACATAACTTAGCAAAAACAAAACAAAAAGCCCAGTCAAAAAATGGGGAAAAGAACTAAAAAGAAACTTCTCCAAAGAGGAAATACAGATGGACAAAAAGGCACATTAAAAAAATGCTCAGCTCAACTAGTAATCAGGGAAATGCAAATCAAAACTACAATGAGATATACCACCTTACACCAGTGAAAATGGCCGATGTTAAAAAAAAAAAGTGGGTAACAACAAGTGCTGGCATGGATGTGGAGAGAAAAGAACACTCTTACATTGTTGGTGGCAATGTAAACTGGACCAGCCACTATGGAAAACTGTATAGAGGACCCTCAAATTACTGGAAATGGAACTACCATTTGACCCAGCAATCACTCTTCTGGGAATCTACTCAGAGGAGACCTCAATACTAATACAAAGGGACAACTGTACTCGAATGTTTATTGCAGCACTACTTATAATTGTGAGGACATGGAAACAACTTAAATGTCCCAAATCAGATGAATGGATGAAAAAGATGTGTTATACTTAACACAATGGAATATTATTTATCAATTAAAAATGACAAATTTGAAGCAGTTGAGATAACATAAATGGACCTAGAAGGAATTTTATTAGCAGAAATAAGTCAGAAAGAAAAAGACAGAAACCAGATGGTTTCACTGATATATGGAAAAAAAGCAAAAGGCCAAGAAGAAACATCAAAACAGGTTAACAATGAAATTAAAGCACATGGCTGGGGTTGGGGGGATGGGTGGGAGTAGTCAGGGAGGAGAGGTGGTGGGAGAACCCTGGGGAATACAAAGATGTGAAAATATATTAAAAATTTTATATTTTACATTATATAAATTTTTATATTTATAAATTTAAATTTATTAAAAAATATAAATATTTATATATAAAAGTATTTATTTAAAAAAGATAGCAGGCTAAATTCTTCAGGAACTATTACCAATAAGAAATACTTCTATTCCAAAATAATACAGAAAATAATTCATACTAACTCTGTAGACATTATGATTGCCTACTGCTATCCAGTTCTCTCCTTCCTGGGCATAAAGGCATCCCATCCCTGGCCAACTTGCAGTTAGCTGGGGCCTAAGAGATAGGAACAGAAAACTCTATCATATGCTACTATTTCTACTCTTCTGCTGAAAGGAGTTCTGGACCTACATTTTTGAATGTGAGCTTCCATCAATTCTATGAAGTAGAGCAAAGTATTCCTGTATTGAATGTCCAGTCCAGAGATAGCCTTTGTTGACAGATATCAGAGATAATTTATTACAACAGTGTAGCTAATCCAGGTTAACGTACAAGTCAACTACATAAAAAGTCAAATAAAAATGTATGCAAAAATAAATGAATTTAACTTCAAGTAATGCTACTTTACATGTACTTTCTCAGTTTTATATTTGACTATGTGCAGACTATGAATGAACAAATATTTTGAGAAAATCGTTATCTCCTACATCCTCCAAAATAAAATTTGAAGACAACCATCTTTTACTCATGAAGGTTTTTGTCTTTTCTATTCATATTCCTAAAAATATACAAAAAGAATAAACTCCAACTGTATTCTGACTTTTGCCAAAAATTTAAGTTTCTTACTATGACTTCCTTTATTATGGTGCTAGTGTAACCTAATGTAAAAAGATTTAGATTTTGCTATCAGCCTGACCTCTCTCAAAATCTCAAATCTATTCATTCTTTTTTTGTGTGACTTGTCACTAAAATCTAGTAAAGTTCTAGAAATTAAAGTGATTGAAAGAATGAAACTTTAATCATTATTTTCCTTTTAGGAAAGATTTCTCACTTTCCTTATATTGTCAGGAGGTGGGGGGGGGGCTGGCTTTTTAATTAAAATTTCTTTTGCCTGCTTTTTCTAAACCAGAGTCAAACCTTAACCTATTACAGGAAATGGCAAAAACCTTTATCAATCCTTAAGCTTCACAGACCCAGATACCTTTGTTATTTAAATACCTGCCACTTGCCCAAGTTCCCTCTCTCTGAAACCAGAGGGAAAAAACTTTCAAAGCACTTTAAACTGTGGGTTCTTTTTACCACTGGCAGCCACCTTGCTGTGATTCTAAAGCCAACCTTTCAAAGCCAGATCAAACTTATAAAGTGAGCAAACTATTTATTACTAAACAAAGTGATCACCTAAACGTGTTTTACAAGAGAAGCATATAAAAAGAAAACCAAGTTACCCCACCACATGTCCAAAACTGTCCTTTAGTCTTTGGTCACCTCACCACATGTCCAATCATTCTGAGTTCAACAGCATGTGTTCCAAACACAAAGCAATCTTCTTTTCCTCTGGTGTGTTACAGATTCTTCCAAGCATGGGGTCAAAGACATGATGTGTTCTTTTTGTGGCATCCTTTTTTAACTCCCGGCAGTAGAAAGACTCCAAGGTATGGAACCAACAAGAGGTCCATCTCAGGCCTTCTCACAGCCTCTCCAAAAGCATTTGATTTGAACTAAATAAGATAAACTCCAACATGAGATTCACACCTCTAAAGTGTCTAGATTCCTTTAGCACACACACTCAGCTTATGCATGCTAAAGTCATGAATTCACTAGCCTGGGCCAAGCCCACAGGCCCAGGCTGCCTTCAGGCTCAGATCTTTCTCTCCCAAAATGGCTGATTCCCAAATGACTGATTCCTTCTTCTTACCTAAGCCCTTAAATTTACAATTTTTTAAAAATAATTTATTTATAGATATATTTCACATCTTTGTAATCCCCAGGGTTTGCCCACCTCTTTCCCTCCCTAACCACTCCCACCCATCCTCCCACCCCCAGTTGTGTAATTTAGTTTGGTTGTTAGCTTGTTTTGAATTTTCCTCCTGGTCTTTTGTTTGTTTTTCCTACATCCCATATATTAGTGAAACCATTTGGTTTCTGTCTTTTCTTTTTATGACTTGTTTCTAGGTCCATCCATGTTATCTCAAATTTATGAAGTTTGTCATTTTTAATTGATGAGTAATATTTCATTGTGTATATAAACTACATCATTTTTTATCCATTCATCTGTTTTGGGACATTTAGGTTGTTTCCATGTCCTACATTTGTAAATAGTGATGCAATAAACAACTGGTACAGGTTTCCCTTTGTATAAGTATTTTGTTCTCCATTGGGTAGATTCCCAGGAGAACAATTGCTGGTTCAAATGATAGTTCCATTTTCATTAGTTTGAGGTTCATCCATACAGCTTTCCATGGTGGTTGGACCAGTTTACATTCCCATCAACAATAAAAGAGTGTTCCTTTCTCTCTACATCCATTCCAGCACTTGTTGCTTTCCCCACCTTTCTTTTTTGATGTGGGCCTTCCTTATGATAGAAGAGTGAGATTTACAATTCTAAAGCAACAGGAAAGTAACTTCTTTTTTTAGCCATTATCAACTATAATAAAGGCAAGTACCCTTTAACACTTAGAACAGTGTCTACCTCATGTAGCCCTCAACTTACCAGAAACAGAAGCAGATTGTGTTTGACATGAACTGGTACAGGAATTGCATCTCACTATGACTAGACTCAGAAATCTATGCTTTAGCTTTTGCACTTTGGCTTAGGGATTAATATCTAGACATTCTCTGTGTGGTTGAACATAAAAGGTAAGTAAAGGGGATTCACAGTAACCTTATTTTTAGCTATATTTGCTACATTTTTCAACATTTTCTATATTAAATAATAAATCTATTACCAGGGAAAACTAGAAAATGGACACTGGTTAGCATAAGGATAGGGACAGTCTGTGGTTTATAATTAGATAAAGGAAAAACAACAGTGGTGAGATGTACATAGTAATTTTTAATATAGTCTAATTTTTACCCATTTTTCCTCATATTTGGTGCACTCAAAGATCTTAGGGTAGATGATTGCCCCTACATATTTTTCTTCATGTACATGGAACTAGTTATTAGTTATTAATTTCTTAAATCTTGTAATCAATGTTACTGTGTTCATGAAAACAAATGCTACAGGTTATGCATATTGTAGCTGTTCAGTTTTACTTTGTTTAATGTCAAGTTCATAAAACCAATGCAAAAGAATTGTTCACAGCACAGGCCAAAAGTTTTAATATGTCACTGTGTATATCTCGTAATGATGTACACACAAATAGCTTTTCATTGTTGCTTTAAGTATGCTGTTATACACAGAGGGTAGGGTAACTGACTCTAGACAAAGAAATATGGGAAACCTTTTCCACTGAAATTTAGAACATAATTGTGTTAGAAGACCATTAATAAAGCAAGGTTAGCAGGATTCAGAAAAGTATAACTGGAAAATCCTCTTCAAAATTCAGACCTCTCCAATGGGGATGTGACCTAGCCACTAGGCTGGGACCCTGATGCCTCTTATCTTTTGGTTTCATGTATTTTGAATTTCTCCAGGCACCTAGCATAAATCTTTGAAGAGTCCCTAGTCCCCAGATTTATCAGCTTTTGTAAATCAGTGCCTGCGGGTCTTCAGCCCAACCAGTCAGCATCACTGCTCAGTTAGGCTCTTCATCTCAAAGCAGGTGAACTCAGCTGGGAACTTCTGCCTTATTTAGAATAGAATGCTAGGGCTTCTGAGCAGATTATTTCTGTTATTCAGGGTAAATTAATGTATGTTGTTCCCAAAATACACATCCATTGACAGATGTAGGTCATGTTGAAAAGTAGGAAACATCATATATCAATTTCTTTTGTATTTTCTCGGGGGGGGGGGGGAGTAGCATGAATAATTCAGATTAATAGGATAAAATAATCACCTAACATTTCTGAATCTTATTCACAAGCAATCTTTTCCTGCTTTACCACTGTGAACCTCAAATTACTGATGTCTGATGTTACAAATAAAGAAATGACAGAAGAAAATGGGAATCTTTGCCAGGAAGAAAGTTGGAGTAGAATCACATTTGTATGTAGACAAATTCCTTTTTTTTTTTTTTTTTTTTTTGAGTCTAGGTCTCAGTATTTTTGCCAGTGGAACCGCAGGCTCTCATTGCCAGGGGTACCACAGACTCAAGCAATCCCCAGCCTCAGTTTACCAGGTAGCTGGGATTACAGGCATGCGCCACCATACCCAGCTATATTTTTTTTTTTTTTGGAACTAGATCTCCCTACCGGCCCCAGTTGGAACTCGAACCATGATCCCTAGCCCCGGCCACTTAATAGGCTGAAGCTTATAGGTACGAGCCATTGTGCCCGGCCCAACAAATTCCTTTTTTATATAAATCACTGGGTGAGTCTTGGTGTTCACACTTTTTTTCTTGATTGGTATTTCAATTTTTGTCATGTTTCAATGACAATAAATAATACACAATAGGGTATGGAATAAGGTTTTCCTGCTATCTTGGAATATTGGCTGTCTTAAACATAAGCTAAGAAATGATAATATCAGATGGGAAGAGAGAGACTTTTTAAACTATAATCTATAACTGAAAAATCCTCTTCTAACTTCTCCCTAAGAAACAGACTCAAAACTCTAACACCTTGTATTTTCACTGACTACCTACTATTGTTATGCGAAATTCCCTGCTGTTTGCCAACAGCTTTTCTCAGCTCTCTCTCTTCCAGACCAGAGGGGGGAAAAAAAACTCTTTTTTGTCTTTGGGTCCTTTGCCACCTATTTCACTAAAATTCCAAACCAGAATAAGACTTAGAGTGTAGACTAATTTATTACTAAACAAAGTGATCCTATTTATTTTCTAATTACTACAAAAAGAAACATGTAAGAAAAACCCTGATAACCCCAAAATTGTCCAAAGCCCTTATCCAAGATTGTCCCAAACCCTCAGTTCTTTAGTCCTGTTAACCTCACCACTTGTCGAGTCCTTCAGAGTTCATTAACATGTGCTCAAAGAGTAGACATCTTTCTTTGGCATGCTCCAGCTCTTCCAAGCAGGCAGTCAAAAGCATAATGCTATATTCTCCGTGTTGTCCTCCTCCAGGCAGTCAAAAGAAACTCCAAAGTACAGGCACCAGCTAAACTTATTTTCTTCTCAGGCCTACCTCACATGGCCTCGCCAGAAAATATCCAAGTCAAATTCAGCAAGACAAGCGCCAGCATGGAGGAGTTCAAATCTCCAACCTCTTTAGCTTTCAGCAGGCACATTCAGGTTATGCTTACAAAAAGCCAGGGTCAGAAACCCCAGTCCTCAGGCCCCTCAGATCTCATGGCCTGGTCTTCATTTTTCCTCCCAAAATGGCTGAATGCTCTTCTTTGTTCTAACCCCATCTATATACCCTTCTTTCCTGCCAAGAGAACTCCTGGGGTGGAGATAGGGGGGAGTCCTGGCAGGAAGGTATACTAATTAAAAGTACTACTCAGCTCTCTGTGAAATTTTCAAATCTACAGTCATATCAAATATATGTAACAGGTATATCAATGGTACCCTGTTTCATTAATATGTCCATATTCTAGAGAGAGTTAGCTGCTGGGGCCATGTATTTAAACTCTTTAGTGAAAGAACTCATCCTATAACTATAATCCAGGTTTAGAAATCCAAGAGGAAGATCCCCTGGAAAGAATGTTCAGGAGTAGAGAGAGCTTTGACTTTTCCCCTTTTATGGTATGATATGGAAGAGGTTATCCGTCTGAACGGCAGACCTATTCAGGCCAAAATCTGCAAAACTCTGAGCAAATAAAATGTAGTATGACAGTTTAGTTGAGCACCAGCTATAAGTTGACACAGGCATTAAAAAAATGAAAGTGTTACAGGACAATAGTGGATTTTGAATCATCGGTTAATGGGCAGCCACCATTAGCATAGCTGATGTGTTATGCATTGGTAATAACATTGTAATGGTAGAATGCAACTGGGAAATAAATGCTACTTCCCTTTTGCTTTCGTATTATACATTTCAAGAAGAACTTGGCAATATTTAAGATTTGACCACCTGACTTTATTGTTTTAGGATCCAGGTGGACAAAGCTTAAATTGACGATTCCAGGATATGATTGATGGCCCCTTTCTCAAGATTCATATTTCTCTTTTAGGAGGATAGAAGGGTGTAAGAAAAGCAAGGCTTTTGTGGTGTGCAGGGATTGACAGGGCTCTGTTTCTGAAAGGGAGGGGGGACAAGGAAAAGAGATGAAAGGAATGTGTGTGAGGAACCAGGGATCAGTCATTTTTGGGAACATGGAAGCCCAGCCATGGTGGCTGAGGCAGAGAGGAAGAGTCTGCATTTAGCCTGCAGATGTTGGCTGAGTCTGGTGAGAGATCTGCCAGGGGACTGGCCTTGGGGAACAGTGTTGGACTGTGGCAGGACATGGAAGTGGAGGGGTTGTGAGCTTTGCTGCAAACAGGTAATGGTCAATGGTCTGGGGTAGTTGAATGCATGTGCCTCAGCATACATAAGATGATGGTATGTGCTAAAGGAGTCAAAGAGATTAGAGATTTGAACTTTATGTTGGAGCCTGTTTTATCTAGTTTGATTCAAATGTCTTCGGAGAGGCTGTGAGTGAAGCTTGAGAAGATGGACCTGTGTTGGTTCTTTTTTAACACTGGAGCATTTCTACTGCCTAGAGTTGAGACTGACACCAAAAGAGGAATGCCATGTCTTGAACTATAGAGTTTGGAGGAAGCTGGAACAGATGCCAGAAGAGGGGAAAGAAAAGCCCTACTTTTGGAGTATGTGCTTGTGAACTTGGATTGACTGGACATGAGGTGAGGTGACCAGGGACTAATGGACAGTTTTGAACATGTTGTGGGGTAACTAGGTTCTACATGTGATCAGGTACCTGGGGTTTTACATGCTTACTTTTGTGGTACATATAGTGATATAATTGGAGTTGTTTTTCTCAGTAATAAAGTTTTATCACTTTAAGAGTTTGGTCTGACTTTGGGATTGCATGAAAGCCTGTGGACAGGGAAAGAACCCTGGGGGAAAACAAGGGGCAGGTCTGAGAAATACAGCAAATAAAGACTTTTGATTCTTTTTCTACTTTGGGGCAAAAAGGGCCTTGGGGCAAACAAGCAGCAGGTCTCTTAAGTGATAAAGGTAACTTTTGTGTGGAAGCTTAAGGTTTAATAAAGGTTTTTGTTCTTTTTGCATCAAATTAAAAGGTAAAGGTTTTTCTCTTGTTTAGGAAGCTGATAAAAGGATTTTAGTGGTCTTAGCCCCTTCTCATCTGATTAAAAAAAAAAGAATCTTAATGACATCTTCATAAATAAGAATGCTTTAGATAATGTACTTTCTGCCTTATTTTAGATTTAGAGAATCCTTTTGCTCTTTGTAAAAGAAAACTTATACTTACATAGTGTTATATTACATATATACTATTATATAATAAATACTTATATGTTATGTTTATGTAATGAAAAATTCCAACACTCCTCTTTTATTTGAATAAAAATAATTCCTTAGCGTTGAAAAAAAAAAAAACAACCAAAATTACAGAAAGGAGATAAAAGTACAGAGTAGGGCATGCTGGGGGTAGCAATTATTGAGGTCTGCTCTATCCTATGCCTGCTCACCTACAATTTTTATCAATATGTGACATAAGCATTCATTAATTCCAAGGACAAATCATTGTTATGTGCAAGAAAGCAGTTTTGCAAACAGTTTTTCCAGACAAAGCAAAAGGGGTGCTGTGGTGAAATTGGGGGGGCTGTGGCCCCCAGCATTGTGGTGCTATATTAATATGGCAGCCGTTGTGCCCTGATGGGTGGAGACTTGGAGAAGGGAAGACAAGCCTTCTTGTGAGAGGAACAGGGGGAGATGGGATTTAAGAGGAAGAGAGAGAAAGCAGAAGAGAGCATGGAGGAGCAGCAAGGAGACTGGAGGCCTCAGAGCTGCCACTGCCATGTGTGGCAGCAGGGCAGGGAATGAAGCCATGCTGTAGGCTTCCATCCCCATCCTGGGTTGGTAAGGAGCCTGTGAAAGCATGTTGAAGAAACTTGTGACTTGTGTAAGCTGACTTGCAAACATGGTACTTGAAAACTTGTCTTAACTTTGAGACTGTGAAGTTTGGAAATTGTCTGGAGACCGGAAGAGAATGTGCTGTGTTGCTGTTTTCATGGTGAGGCCTCTGAAATGGTTGCTGCTATTGTATCAGGTATGTCTGGTTTCATACCACTTTAGAGTTGAAGCTGAAAGAATGTTGGAGCTGTGTCTTTTGGAGGAAGTTCAATGACACCATCTTGGTTTTTTCATTGGATTTAAATCCCCTGCTTTAAAGGAGGAGCAACAATGTCATCTTGGTTTCATTTGGCTTGAAGGTGGGACAGCTGCCATTTTGTGGCCACAATTGACTAAGGACACATGGTGCAGTTCTTGGTGTAGAGACTGGACTATGTGGTAAGATTACCAAAGAGGTCCCTTGTACCTCTCAGTGATTCTTGCCTATTTTACCTTTTTAATGAGTAAATCTGTTTTTGTCTCTTCTTAAGTTTAGTGTGGTATTTCTACTGCTCCATGGGCTGGGAAGGACTGACCTGATGAGTGGCAAAGTTAAAAGGGTCAGCTGTTCCTGTTTGTAAATTTAGATAAATATCCTATTTTGTTTTCTTACCCAATTGCAAAAGCAAAATACTGTGTATCAGAAGAATATAAGCACATGTAGGACTTTACCAGGGTAAGTATCTCCTATGAGCACATGGACCCTGGCTGCTTGTCCTCATAGGCTTTTTCTCAGGGTAAGCATCCATGGTCAGAATCTACTTCATTCAGTTTCCAACAATACAGAAAGTGGAACTACCTTTAAAAAGTAGAATCTTATGACTATCTGCCAGATAGGAGTTAGTACACATTAACTAGTCATAGTTCAGTCTCTGTTGGAGGTTGATGAGAGAACTCTTCCATAAAAACCTGACATGTGTCTCCAGGCACTAGGGAGTATGATCTAAAACAGTGTTTGATTTCTCTGGAGAAGTGGTAACAGTTTGAAATAGATGGATGGAGAAGGGATCATAGTAAACCAGATCTACATCTGGTGAGGCAAAGATGCTGTGAGTTGTCTAGAGGGTCCTAACTGCAGAACTCTAGTTGTACGTGGCTGGAGATGTACCAAAATCAGGGTAGAATTTGAAGAGGTCATCTGATGAGGGAATTAATCACCTTCTGAAGAGCCCACCTGGGTATTTCACATCCCATCATTATACTTGCACATTGCTCTTTTCTTTAATTCCCATGTGTTCTTCCCTAATGAAAGCAGGTGCAAAATGAATGTAAGAACAAATTCCACCTTGAACGAAAGTTGTCTTTGGACATTTTAACTCCCGGATGTGGTCAGAGTGAAGGGAATAGGGAATCACCCTTAGGATATAGATAAAAATGGATCATTACAGATCTCTAAAGGTGATAATGAGGAAGAAAACCAAGTTGTTTTTGATTTGTGATACAATCATGGCCAAATATTGCTGCTGTTGATTCATGACCATTGAGTATTACTGCAAAAAGGCACAGGTTTAAAAACTATGAGTGAACATTTGACCTTGGAAACTAGTGATTAGATCATAATGTTTTTTCCTTTTTGAACTCACCGGAACAGAACATAAAGCCACCTGTTCACCTGCATCTGCAATCCACTATTTATCATTTTGTTTGAAGTTGCACACAAATACCCTGGGGAACAGAGAATTGTCTGGGGACAAGAGGAGCCTGTCTTTATTTCCATCTGTTCTTAGATTAACATCTGTCTCATATTTCTGGCAGGATGGTCAGTGTGCCTGCTCTGTTTTCAGTTTGCTTCTTGTTCATCAGCAAGAACTTTAGTGTGTTTCATGCAAAGGCTTTGGAGTGTGTCTTAGACTAGATGGTTGTCATTTGTGGTCCATGAAACTGTGCTGAGTGACATATGTCCACAGTTTCACACACAGCTCACTTATGAACTGAGAGTTGGTTATCCTCATGGTCTGAGGTGGAGTAGAGCTGCAATTCTGTGTAGGAAGCCAGAAAGGCAGGAACAGAAGAAAGAAAACCCTGAGGTTTACTGCCTGGAACTTCATTTTATTTATTTTACTTTATTTATTTTTTTTTTTTGAGACTAGGTCTCGCTATTTTTGCCCATGGAACAGCAGGCTCTCATTGCCCGGGGTACCAGACTCAAGCAATCCCCAGCCTCAGCTTCCCAGGTAGCTGGGATTACAGGTGCGCGCCACCACACCCAGCTATTTTTTTTGGTACTGGGTCTCGCTATAGGCCCCAGGCGGTACTCGAATTGCGATCCCTAGCCCCGGCCACTTCATAGGCTGAAGCTTACAGGCATGAGCTACCGTGCCCAGGTTGGAACTTCATTTTATAACAATAAAAAAATTATATTTGATGACATTCATTTTTAGACTTACTTTCTGGAATATAAGACTCCTGAGGGTACTATTTTATCATCTAGAAAGTATGTATCCATAAGCTTTTTATAATAAATGAATAAAATCTCTTCAGGGCATAATAATCATATACTCTGAATCACACATTGAATCCTTTACCATTTGGTTGTTGTGCAAGATACTCTCCATATAGGGAGGGTCTTACTTGATTAGCACACTCACTCTTAAAGGAGTGTGTGGAGGAAATTGTATTACCATTCTGTTTCAGTTAAGGTAAGGGAGTAGGGGAGCTTAGCAATAAGTTTCCTTCAGATTACTCAGCAAGGAAGAGGCATAGATGGATGAACACAGCTATGCTTTTCCCATCGCTTTTGTATTCAAAACATTGACTTGCTTGTGTTTTTTTGCCACTTAACAGATGTAAAGAATTACAAATGGAAAATCCAGGCAATGGCAAGAATTTGGGGCCATATATTACATGCTAGACAGATACATAGCAATAATAAAAAATAAGAAAATACCAGTGTTCTTATTCGCAGTTGTTTCCTGTGATTTAATGAGATTAAATATCTCAGTCAAAGTCATTGAAGATCAAACAGTTTTCTGATTCTTGCTAAATTAAGGATAACATGTACATTTTCTGATGCAACCATTAAAGCAGATGGTGGATGCATGGCACATAGACATCTGATAGCTAGATTACAGTGACTGGGTATTATATTGTTCATTGTACAAAAACCAACAGTTGAATAAGTTCTTACTTAATAACTTCATTATGTAGAGATGTTCTCGGATTTCAAAAAATGTAAACATTTGTAAGAGAGAGACAATATTTAAACATATCAAACAAATGTGGTATACCATTTGTTTGAGTCTATTCTGAGAAATGTTCACTGCCTTGGTTTAAGAAGTAAAGACAGCAAATAAAACCTATGAAAATGTCAGAAGTCCCCAGTGTAATGTCCATGATGAGGACAAAACTGGAACCCTTATGAAAACTGAAGAGTTATTTTAAGAAATGAAATATTACTTTTTTGTAGTCCACTTAAGCAACATCTTTTCATATAACAATAGATCCCTTTAAAAATAAGTACTAAATAGGAAAATATAAGGTATGCTTGACCTTTATTTTATTCAAGAACCTTTCCTTTTGGCATTTTAAGGGAGATACCTCATAAAAAAAGTGAATATATGCCTTTGCTCTTAAAATATGCATAAAATGGACAAATGTAATTGATTTAAATGAATAGATAAAGCTTTAGTAAGTTGAATGCTGTGTCAAAAGCTTACAAATGGCTTCAAAATCTAAACATAAGAACAGAAATTATAAGATACGTAAAAGAAGAAAAGGATGACTCCCTGCAGGACATCTACTGCAAAGATATATTTGAGGGTGCAACTCCAAAACAATGGCAAAAATAAACAATTGGCACTGTATCAAGCCATAAAACTTGAAACTTAAAAAAATTCACAAAAATAAAAAGGCAGCCTGCAGAATGGAAGAAAATATTTAAATTTTGACCCATAGAATCTGTATTTTAAATTATTGTTGTTAAGTGAGAAGGGGGGCAAGATTTCCACTAAAATCCTTTACCAGCTTCCCAAACCAGAGGAAAAAAAATTAACATTTTAAAATTCTGATGGAAGAAGGGCAAAAACTTTGATTAACCTTTGCCCTCAGGGTTTTTTTCTGCCTGCAGCCTTTCTTGCAATCCCAAAGTCAGATCAAACTCTTAAAGTGATGAAACTATTTATTACACAGTAAACAAGTAAACTCTGGTTACCTCACCATTTGTACTATAAAGTAAGCATGTGAAATCCAGTTACCTTACTCCATGTTCAAAACTGTCCTTTATTTCCTGGTTACCTCATCACATGTCCAGTCAATCTGAGTTCACAAGCATGTGATCCAAAATAAGGCCATTCCTTTTGATATGGGGTAGGAATAACAACTTTTTCCTCCTTTGGTATCTGTTTAAGCCTCATCCAAATATGTAGTCCAAGACACAGCATTTCTCTTCTCTTTAGGTATCAGTCTCAACGTTAGGCAGTAGATAAGCTCCAAGATAAAACAGGAACTAACACAAGGTCCATTTTCTCAAGCCATGCTCATGGCCTCTCCAAAGACATTTAAATCAAACTAGATAAAACAGGCTCCAACACAAAGTTCAAATTTCTTAACCCTTTAGACTCCTTTAGTACACACAATCAGCTTACACAAGCTGAGGCTTGTACATTCAATTGCCCCAGACCATTGCCTGTTTGCAGTAAAGCTTACAGCCTCTCCACATTCCTGTCCTGCCATAGCCCACGGTTGTTCCCCAAGGCCAGTCCATTGGCTGCCCCCAGAATGGTAGATCTCTCACCAGTCTGGCTGATGTCTGCAGGCCAAATGCAGACTCTCCCTATCTGGCTCTGTTGCTGCCCCAGCGGCAACAGCTGGGCCCTCATGCTCCCCCAACCCCCCCCCCCTGCAAAAAAAAGGTCTAATTTCTGGTTTCTTTGATCTCTTTTCCTTATTCTTCCTCCCACCATGAAATCTGATGGTGGACTTGTTGGAGTGGCATCCGCCATTAAGATAGTTCATGTGCTATGCATTGGCAGTAACATTGAAAAGAAAGAATATAGCTAGGAAATAGGAGATACTTACCTTTTGCTTTAAAATTGTAAATGTCAAGAAGGACTTGGCAGTATTATGGAGATTTGACTTTCTGACTTGATTGTTTCAGGGCCCAGGTGAACAAAGTTCTTGTTGACTATGGCAAGCTATGGTTGATAGTCCTTCATTAGATTTCATAGTTTTCTTTCAAAAGGATAGAAGGTGAGGAAAAAAAAAAAAGAAAACCAAAGCTTTTGTTGTATGAGGTGATTGACAGGAATCTCCCTTCCAGGAGGGAGAGAAAAACAGGAAAAAGAGATAAATTTATCTGGGTGAGGAAAGGAGGGACCAGTCACTTTGGGAAGATGAAGGCCCAGCTGTGGGGCAAGAGCCAGGGTAGAGAAAAAGAGTTGGTATTAAAAAAGGCAGTCGATAGAGAAAAAGGCAGTATTGACCTGGACTGGTGAAAGACTTGTGATTTCTGAGGGCAGCCATGGAGTTGACCTTGGGAAGGGAGCATTGGGCTGCAGCAGGACAGAAAAGCAGAGAGACCATGAGGTTTGCTGTGAACATACTAGAGGGGCATCCACCATTAACATAGCTAATGCGCATTGATAATAACATTGTGTAGCTAGGAAATAGGAGTTACTTTCCTTTTGTTTTAGAATTATAAATTACAAGAAGGACCTGGTGATATTATAGAGATTTGACTTTCTGACTTGAGTGTTTCAAAGCCCAGGTGAACAAAGCTTAGGTTGACCCTTCATTAGAATTCAGTTTTCTTTCAGAAGGATAGAAGTGAATTCAGGTAAGGGAGAGAGAGATTCTATCACTATTAAAAGTCAAAGATCCTTTTCTCAGCTTCACCTAAAAGCAGACTCAAAGCTGTAGCACCTTGAGTCTTCCACAGACTCCCCACCTTTTGTTATGCAAATTTAAACCACCAGTTTCAGTCCCAGTCCCAGATTGAAGGGGAAAAAAAAAAGTCAGAACTAGAGTTTAAACTGTTCCCTTGCCTCTCTGTATCTTCTATAGCTCATCCAAAATTGCCAGTCCTTATCATCCGTAGCCCTCTTACCATGATTTTCAAAGCAAGACCAGATTCTTAAAGTGAAAAAAACTATTTCTAAACAAAGTGTTTACCTAATTATTTACTAAAAAAAAAGAAACATGTAAGAATACCCTGATTATCCCAACATTGTCCAAAACCTTCAGTCTCTTAGTCCAGTAAACCTCACCACTTGTACAATCCTTCAAAGTTCATCAATATGTGTTCCAAACACAGAACATCCTTGATGTGTTCCAGTTTCCTCTAAACATGTAGTCAAAGGGGTGATGCTATCTTCTCCTTGCTGTGTCCTCTTCACTTTAGGCAGTAGAAAGAAACTTGAAAGTACAGGAATCAACAAAGCTCATTTTCTTCTCAGGACTAACTTACAGCTTCTCCCCCAAACCTCCAAACTCTTTAACTTTCAGCAGGTACATTCAGCTTATCCTTACTAAAAGCCCTGAGTCCACAGGGAGCAGGCCCATGGCCCGGCTGCCCACCTAGGCCATGTGGTCCAGGTCACATCCTCTTGCTCCAAAATGGCAGATCAAAAACTGGCTCATCTCTTTCTTTGTTCTCAACCCTTATTTATCTTCCCCTCCCCACCAGGCAGGACTCAGTGGGGTACGGGAAGGATCCTTTCAGTCAGTTATGCTAATCAAAAAACTACCATTTCTCTTAGAAATTTGCAAATCTATAGCAAGAGGAGAGTAGCTCCTTATCAAATGTATGTATCCTCTGTTAATGTCAAGCATTTTCCTAGCTTACTAGTGTATCAGTAGTGTTAATGAAGGTACCCAGAGAGGGTGCCTTAACAGAAGGGGCAGAGAAAAGAAAAACAAGGCTTTTGTGAAGTGAGATGATTGACAAGGCTCTGCTCCCAAAGAGAGATAAAACAAGGAGAAAGGATATAAAAAGGAACTTAAGAGAGAAAGAAAGGATTGGCCATTTTCAGAGGAGGATGAGGGCCTGGCCATGAAGGCAGAGGCAGGATGGGGCCTCTGGGCTTAAGCCTAAACTGGTAAAATCATGACCCTTAGCATGCATAAGCTGATAGTGTGTGCTAACAGGAGTCTGTAGAGTTTGGAGATTTGAGCTTTGTGTTGGATATTGTTTTATCTAGTTTGATTGAGATGTCTTTGGAGAGGCTGTGAGCAAGACTTGAAAAAAATGGACCTGATATTAATTTCTGTATTACCTTGGAACTTTTCCACTGCTTAAAGTTGAGATTTATGCTCAAAGCGAAGAGAACCATCATGTCTTGGACCACGTGTTTGGAGGAAGCAGAAACAGATGCCAAAGGAAGAAAAAGGAATGTCCTGATTTTGGAACACATGCTGGTGAACGCAGATTGATTGGACATGTGGTGAGGTGACAAGGGACAATTTTGAACATGCAGTGGCGTAATTGAGATTTACATGTGTTGTGACATGACCTGGCCTAACACCTAAGCCTTGCTTCCAGGCCAAAGGTTGTTTTCAGCTCAAGAATCTCCTGGATCCAGGGAATCAGGCATGAGCTTGCCTTAGACCAATCAGAGGGTGACAACTTTGTTTCACTGGTTTTCCAATGGAGACCAGCCAACTGGAAGATGACCTGTCAGCACCCTGCCAGGACCTAAAAACCGCATAAAAGACTGAACTCAGGGGACAGAGGGGGTCCAGCCTCCATGTTTTGATGGGACCACTTAGGCAGTGGACCAGGCTGAAGGTGGACCCTATCTTAAGCTAGTTAATAAAGCCTTTCTTGTTCCTGCATCATGTGCGAGTGGAGGGTATTTATTCTGAAATCCGTGACACAGATTTAACATGTATATTTTGTAACACATGTAATGGGGTAACCAGGGTTTTTACATGTTTATTTTGAAGTACATATTTGGGTAATCACTTTCTTACTTGCTCTACTTGGTAATGAATAGTTTTATTACTTTAAGAGTTTGGTCTAGCTTTAGGATTGCATACAAAGGCTGCAGGTGGAAAAACCCTGAAAAGGGGTGAGGGTGGGGTGGGGGGATATGCAGGGAGCAAGGAGCTCCTCTAAGAATACAAGTTTTTTTTTTTTTGTTTGTTTTTTTGTTTGTTTTAGTTTGGAATGGAAAGGGCTCTGGGGCAAACAGCAAGTATTTAAATAACAGAGGTAACTTAAACTGTGTGTGAAAGTTTAAAGATTAATAAAGACTTTTACCCTTTATATCAGATTAAAAGGTAAAAAATTTTCTCTGGTTTAGAAAGCTGGTAAAAAGGGTTTTTAGTAAATCATTGCTCTCCTTCTCCTGATAACAGGATTGCCACCCCCACTCTCCCTTGGTCCGGTTTTCACACCCTCACCTGGGCTTTGGAATGGTAGCAGCAGGAAGCTAGATTAGCATTTTCATCAAGCCTTCTTGATTTACACTATCAAAGTAAAAGAAGGAAGTAATTGCCTGTCTCCTGACTTTCAGGTCTTTCTTAACCTCTGTGTTTTTCAGACAGTTGTAATGGTTATGCCTACATTTTACCAGTAAATAACACTACCCATATTGGGATCAAGGCTTCAGTTTTATGCTACCAGGTTTTGGAGCGCTCTGTCACACGGTAGCAGTAGTTGGAATTGTCTCTGACTGCCAATGACAGAATCACTTTAAAAATTAGTTCACTCTAAGGGAAAGAAGTTCTTGTGAGACCAAAGTGCATGTCATCAAAAGGACTTAAAAACTGAAAATCTCTATACAACTATGGTGAGCATTAATACAAGTTGTTTGGGGGTAAACTTTCTGAAATCTTGTGCTCTGTGATCTCTGCCTCTATATGTATTAGCTTTATTTTTCTCTATTGGCAGACCAATTTTCTTTCCTTTGGGGTATTAATAGTGACCCATATAAATTTTGTCTGCAAATAGAGACTGAGATTAATGTTTATCAGTTCAGTTTTATTTCTGGGACAGAAGTATTCTCTTAGGGACCCTCCAGTAGATTTTGGCCAGAAGGTCAAATGTGTTAGTAGAGCCCAACTCTGGAAAGTTAAAAAAAAAAAAAAAAAGAATAATAATAGTACATGCCCCTGAGTAATAGGACCCCAGGCAAAATTTACATTTTATTCAAGTTTTATTCAAGAGACACAAATCTAGGGTGAAAGGAATATACAATAGAAATATATGATGCCAATAAAAATGTGAAGCAATGTGATGTGATAGCTACTAGGTCACTATAGAGATTAAATGGAGTCTTGGAGGGTTCTTTAGCAGTCAGATTAGTCTGCGCCAGTGACTTTCCTTGACAGGTTCACCTCTTTGTGGAACATGCTTCCTCCCATTTCAGGGTGTCTCATATGTGCTCTCAGTAGTCATTCCAGAAGCCTCATATCAGTGGTTTCATTGCAGCATTTCATTTTAGTCCAAATATGCAGGGACTTACCTTGATGAGCAGGATTCCAGCAAAGAGAAAGAAGGCAGCAGCCAAGGGAATCTGAGAAGGTGCTTATGATAGAATAATGACATTCCAAAGATGTCTATGACCAAATCCCTGAAACCTGTTAATATGTCACATTACCTGGCCAAGGACTTTTTGTATGGAATTGCGTTTACAAACCTTAAAATGAGGAGATTATTTTGACTTATCTGGGTCAAACCATCTAATCAAATGAACTCTTAAAAGAGTGATTTCTTTGACTAGACAAAGAAATGTGGTAGAGAGGAGGTGAGAAATATTGGGGAATGAGAGTCTCATTTTGGCATTGTTAGAGGGGGAATGGGAGGCAGAAAAAGGTAAATGGGCACTACTATAGGAATAAAGGTAGCCTGAAACCCAGCACAGAACATAGACCTTTGTGCCACAACTGGAAGGAACTAAATTCAGTCAGCAGTCTGAATGATCTTGTGAAAGATTTATACCTAGAGCCTCTGAAGAAAAGAAAAATACAGCCTTGTCAACACTTTGATCTTAAACTTTGAGATGCTAAGAGGATCTGGTTGAATTACACTGTATGTGACCTTTACAAGTACATGATGAAATTTGGAGTTTTTGGCCACCACTAAATTTGTGGTCATGCTAATTATTATTTATTACAAGAGCAATAAAAAACTAATATAGAGTGTAAGGTTCAAATGCAGTGTATTCTAAAAGTTGTTTCACATCTATCTGATATATTTGCTGTAGTGTGGTCTTTTTGACATACCAAATAGAGTATCTGCTGTCACATCCTTATTTTTATTTCTTTGCCCACAATTTCCCATAAACTTTGAATGCCTCCATACTCTATTGCTTTCTACCTCAAATTTGCTATCTCATTTGATTACATTAACTTTCAAAATCTATAGACTGTATATAGTGTAGTCAGGGGGAAAAGAGATTTAATAAAGGGAAAATAATGTATAAATTAGTGTTTGAATCTGAAAATTGGGAAATCTTCCAGAAAACTGGGTGAATCTTACAAACTTTCAAATTTGTAACCATGAATTTACTAGGTAGTCATAAACCCAATATACAATTCTGGGTCATCTCTTTTTCTTTGGGTAGTGTTTCCTTTTTCTTTTCTTATTTGCTCTATCCCACATTTCCTTTCTCTAGAAAAACACACAGAACTATGACATTAACTATCATAAGCTGGCATGCCAGCTCACTACAGAATATTTTGACTAATAAAACTTCCAGGTTATCAGCTTTCTCCTGTCTCACTTTCTTAGTATACATTTGAATAAACATGTGATAAGTTGATAAAATTGAAATAGTTTAGTTTGATATTAGTCATAACTTGAAGTATAAAACCCTGAGTTGTTCAGTTGAATTTTGCTAAATGATGGCTACCCCCTTTTCCTTCAAGTCCCTGAGGTAAACACCTGTGTGCAGAGTACGAAGAATAGAATAGCAGGCATGATCATGGTTATCTGTTAATTCTCAGTTGTAAGCACCATTATTACTCTAGTCCAGACAGAGTTACACTTGGAAATGCTCTGAATTTTCTGCACAAAAGCCTCCTATAATTCTAGGGTATAGTCAATACTTAAATTATTCTTTCTTACTCTTACATTTCAGAATATTCAGCATCAAACAAATATCTTTTGGGTGTTTGTTTCTTTAAAAGTTTACAATACTCCAAAAGGAACTTGTAAACATTGAAGGCACAACTCAATGGACCAAGTCTTTGTACTTTAGAAAAGAAAACAACTTTATTTCTTAGTTCAACATGATATCTTGAAAAAGTGAGTGAATAGGATGAATAAAAGTTGTATTTACAAAAATTCAAACCAGACAGATAAGATTGGCAACAGAGGTAAAAAGTGACTCCTATACCGTCTTCTAAGAAACATTTTTTTAAACTTGTCATACTTATGCTTCAGGCTGTTGAAAATAATTCATACTTAGGGACAGAGTCACATGAGGCATTTTTTGTTGTTCAACAGTAGCCTAAGGACAAATGTACAGTACAAAAATTTGGTTATCATATAATTATAAACATTATCCAGGCTGAATATGAGTGCCTCAGTAGAGTAAGCAATGTAGCAACATGGATTAACCTGCTTTCACATTTTAAGACTCAAAGTTCAAAGAATATTTGTCACTGAGAAAATTTCAAACATTTTATTAAAAAATATATCTTTTTAAAATTAAAAAAAAATTGGTGCGTTGTATATTTAGTCCACAAGATTTTCATATGTAAGTATTCTGATTTAGGAACATACTTATTTGATCATCTAGGGGACAGACTAGCAAAGAACTCAAAGACTTTAAATGTTTCATGCAGAAATGAAGAGGAAAGGCTCAGGTCACTTAAATATAGCTGTAAAGATTTCTGGTGATGCCTCTGAGACTAGATATTTCCTTCAAACCTGACCTTGAGAAAGAGTGTAAAATTAAAGACATAAGAAGAGACCACAGAAACAGAAACAATTCTACTCAGGGATTTGTTTTTTACCTATGGCAACTAGTAATTTTGACGGACTCTGTGCATCTTTTACATATTTAGATGAGTTGAAATTAGCAGCAACAATAAGGTCAGAATCAAAATTGGTTTTAGCAAGTTCAGAATTAAATTAACTATTGAAGTTAGTTGCACTGCATTTCTCCAATTCTTACTCCTGTGCCTGCCACAGAATCTGCTCAAATATTGCTAAAAAATATGTGATTGATCAGAAGAATGTTAAAATTAGCACACAGAAAAGGAAGAAAAAAGAAATATGGTAAGTAGCTTGTGACTAAACAGGTATTATATTTTGAAATATGATCAGATATATACATACTGATTTCAGCAATTAGAAAAAGTCATTTGAACAACATGAATGAAACATCAAGTGTATAGAATCTACCTTGGGTGATCAGATTCTCAAGAGGATAAAAAGTTTCATAGACATTTAGGAATTTTTAACTTTTTTTTTGATTTGGAAAAATTTACTTCTAATGCTTTAATTTAAATAGTTGCACAATAAATACATTTGTTTTACTGGACTTCATTTGTAAACTCATGAGCTATAGAGCTAGAGGCAACCTCTTTAACTTTTTCAGTTTTAGTTTATGTTAAATCTATAAAACAAACATAAGGTATTTTAAAAAAATACAGCAAAGCTACAAACATGGTTTGTGTTAAATAAAAACTAGAAATTAACTATGGGTTTTGGTATAGCGTCTCCAAGCTCAAATCAGCATTTCCTGGCAGGTGATATTTATAGTCCCTTGGGTACTACTGAAACTGAGTTCACAGTGAAGACCATGCATAATGAATTTTGCCACCTAAGTGTTTATTGGCAGTTACATCCTGCTACATCATGTCCTTAGATGAATGTGTTCTGTTCAAACCAGCTCTAACAGGGACTCAGACAGTGAACCCGCAGGCTCACTAGTAGGTTCTCTAATGAAGAAACTGAAACTGAAGCGTCTTCATTAGAAAACGTGACATGAATATTCAGCATTCTTCCTCTCCACCCTGTATCTGAAACCCTGCTGTATGCAGCCAAGGTAAGGGTCAGAGCTTAGCTCCTATATCTACTTTATACTTTTTTCATAAACAAAAATAAAACCAAAGGCCTGATCCGTAAGGCTAGTCATATTCAGGGATTTTATTGAAAGTACAAACTTAAACATTTATTTACTTCAAGGAAATACACACACACACCAGTTGACTGGAATTTATTTTGACTTGGGATAGACTTAAAGAATAAAGCTGGGAAGTTTACTTCTATCTTAAGCTTTGTTGTTTATTTCACTCTGAGAAACTCACCAACTAGTTCTCCACTGTTTCTCTTACTTGAGTCAACAGTTTCCCCAAGAAATTGCAAATACTACAGTGGCAGTTTCCTTGATGAAACCTTTTGGGGAAAGAAATCATGCAAAGTAACACCTGCCTTCCTAAGTTAAGTGGACTTTCTGGAATCAGAGTGCACCTGGTCAGTCTCTAATGATGAGTTTGACCAAGAAGTTGCAGGTACAGCTGGATAGTCAGCAACTTCTACTCATGAACAAATTCAGCACCATTTGCTTGACTATTTTAGTCATTTATAACCCTGACTGAACAGGATTTTCTCTATTTTTACTGAAATATAACTTTACATACTAAAAAATTCTGTAAGTTTTGAAAAGCGTGTACATTTGAGGGGTAGTGGTTACCACAATAAAGTATTCTCATCACTCCAAATGGTTTTCTCTTTTTTAGTTAGGGTTCCTTTTCAGTTCATCCCCTTCCTCTATCCCTAGTCACTAAAAACTACTGATTGGCTTTCTGTTCCCATAATTTGGCTGTTTCTAGAATGGCATATAGTTGAATCATTCAATATGTCTTTTGTACCATTTTAAAATGGAATAATTCTGTCAAGAATCATCTATTTTATTGTATACAATAGTTTCCTCCTCTTGATTGCTGAATAGTATTCCATGTATGAAGAAATTTCAATGTGTGATTCATGAACTGAAGGATATGCGGGTTGTGTACAGTTTGGGGTATTCACAGTGTAAGTTGCTAGAACTGTCTACAGACTGGTGATGTGAACACGTATTTTCATTTCTCTTGTGCGTAAAACTAGGACTTTAATTTCTGGTTTACACAGTATAGGTATGTTTGTCTTTATAAAAATTACCCAAACTGGTTTTCAAGGTGGATGTACCATTTTTGCATTCCTCTTAGCAATGAATGAGAGTTTTAGTTTTTTCACATCCTTACACAGGCTTCAGTTCTGAAAGGAATTAGGGACTGCAGCCCACAAGATTGGCATCCTGAGATTTGGCTACCCAGAGGAAGAGGGGAAATTATGAGAAGCTCCAGGACAGGCCTTCAGTTTGAAAACTGGAATTTTGATCTCTGACGAGAGGATAACTTGCTGGAAAACTTGGAAACTTTGTACCTCTGATGAGAAACTAGCTTGCTGGAAAACTGGACTTTGTGGAAATGTCTACTTCAGGTTTGGAGAAGCAAGAAGATGTCATCTGAGACATGGTGCTTCTTTGTAAATTCTGTTTTGGTCTGTAATGGCAAGAGGGAGCCATCTTGGAAGTATTTTAGGACTTTGAAAGTGGACAGTAACTAGGATAAGATAGCTGGACAAAATGGTTTCACTAATATATGGGACATAGGAAAAACAAACAAAAGACCAGGAGAAAAAGTCAAAATAAGCTAACGACTAACTGAAGAACACAATTGGGGAGGAGGGATGTGGGGGAGCGGTGAGGGAGGAGAGGTGTTGAGTGAACCCCAGGGAATACAAAGGTGTGAAATATATATATGTATATAAATTATTTAATAAAAAAGATAACTGGACAATGTTCTTTTGCCAGGTGTTGATATGTTTTCCTGGGACACAGCAACCTGTGCTTAGTTTTCCAAGTGTATCTTTGTTGCAGGTAGCCTGTTCACACATGTTTGTATCCTTTCAGTGCATCCTCCTTCTTATGATGGTCTGCTCCGAGAATCTAATGGACTGAAAATTTACCAATAACTGGCAGTGAAAGAAGAGCTGGAATGACCGGAGGGTCAGGGAGGGCAGGGAGGAGTGACATTCCCCAAAAAAAAAGTTGATTTAAAAAAAAAAGATAACTGGACACTAAAGGCCTCAGTGACTGTTGATTTTCTCCTTGTTTGCAAACATACTTTGTTTCTGTTTTGAGCAGTCTTGCAATTGTGTGAGCAGATGGATGGAAGAACCCAGGTAGTACAGGGTTTAAATATCAGCTTTTCTTCCTGCTTAGTTTTGATGCCCCTTTGCACCTGGTTTCATAATCTGCTCCTTTATTTTAGTAATTCTAAATACAGTGTTTTTATAGTGATAAAGATGAGAAGCATCTTTTATGCATTTGCCATTTTATCTTTTTGGGATGCGTTTATTGAATTTTAAGACTTTCTACATTTTGGTTTCTCTGCTTAGGTGTAGGAGTCATTTTAGTTTTTTTTTTTTTCAATTATAAATTAAGAGTTGAGGTTCTTTCTTTTTGCAAATGTATATCCCATTACCTTACCCCAGCCTTCAGCAAGCTCATTGGCATCCTGGATTCATCGGATATTCTCTCTGTGCTCTTGATCCTCTTCTGTGCAACCATGGTCCTTGTTCTCTGGAGCAAGGCTTACCACAGCAACAGGAATGGGTTCTCATTTCTCCTATTTTACCCAGGCAGGCAGGACCTGTTGCCCTGACCCTCAGAAGCAGGACGATTTTTTATTTAAAAAATTTTTTTGATTGTACATGTATATATTCTTTACATCATTATTTATGTACCCCAAAGTTCTCCTCACCTTGTACCTATGAACCATCATCTTAATCTCTTGTGCCTATCCCAATTTTACCCCTTCCCCCTCTCCTGCTCTATGCTTCAGTTCTACTGACAGTTTCATTTTGTTTTCCCTGTCCTTTTGTTTGTTTGCTTTCCCTATATCCTGCATATAGGTGTGATCATCCAGCATTTCTCTTTTTCTTTCTGTTTCCTTCTAGGTCCATCTATGTTATCACACATCCATCGAATTAGCCTTTTTGACTGAAGAACAATATTCCATTGTGTAAATATGCCATAGTTTTTCTGATCCTATTCATCAGAAGCAGGGTTTTCTAAGCATTGTGCTTTTTTTTTTTCTTTTGAGACTAGTTCTCACTATTTTTGTGCATGGATCCGCAGGCTCACATTGCCCAGGGTACCATAGACTCAAGCAATCCCCAGCCTCAGCTTCCCAGTACTGGGATTACAGGCATGCACCACCACGTCCAACTATTTTCTGGGACTAGGTCTTGCTGTGTTGCCCCAAGCAAGGCTTGAACCGCGATCCCTACCCCCAGCCGCTTCATAGGCTGAAGCTTACAGGCATGCACCTCTGTTCCTGGCTCTTTTGGTGTTCTTGAAGGTGCAAGCAGATTCCCCACTACATCCCCAGATTCCCCACTACCCCCTACTATTCCACCCTGCACAGGTGGCAAATGTTAGGGTTCAAATTCCTCCCCCAGTGTGGCAGCTGAGCCATGCCTTGATAAAGGCAGAACTCTACCTATTTTCCCAGCTGTTGCTAATCTTTGCCTGGGATTGGGGGTGGGAGAGTTTCCTGCCCTATCCTGAAGAAATCACTTTTACCTCATGGCAAAGAGAAGTCAGTCTCTTGGGACAGATGACAGGATATGGTTCTTGGCCCTTCTCCAACAGCAGGTAAGTGGCTTTTACTTAGTATATGAAAAGGGTTGGGACAAGTCAGTTGTGTGCCTGTCTTTTGCAGCAATCAATCATTTTCTTATATTCAATGAGTTATGGAAAACTGACAGGGTGGCAGCATTGAGCTTTACTCTCAGATGTTGCCAGGGCTTTTGCACACATGTGTCACCAAAGGAGACACAGAGGTCTTTCCCCTGCCTCTCGTCTTCCTTAGGAGTGCTTGTTGGAAACTCTTGGAAAAGATTTCATTGGTAAATACAGACTTGTGTCTGGGTTCCAAGGATTCTGAACTGTCTCTGTGGTTCTCAGTGATCATTAAGAATTTGTTGCCTTTTGAAGACATAAAGGGAGGTTTCCTGGATGGCTTCATCCATCTGCCTCATGCTCTGTCCTGTCAGGGACTGCTCTCCCTGGTCTTTAAATGACCTGTTCCTTCTCCACAGAGTGCTGTTCAGATCATGCAGTTTTGGTTTCATTTTTCCCAGAGAATGGGTAATTTTCCTGCCTTTCTTGTCACGCAGCATACTTACTATCTCCTTGAAAGGCTAATACCAATCTTTGGATACTCAGAAAACAGCAGAGAATATCTAGGAGAGCTAGTTTTTCAGTTTTCTGGAACTTATAGAAGAACCTGCTAATGAGAACTCATATTGTTATCATTTCGTGTGCATGCTGTGGTGCTTTTGGAAAACGGGCAGCTGTTCCACACAGGTGTGCACAATGATGGTCTCTACAACCTCCAGGTGCCAGTTCTGGTGAATCTCAACTGTTGTTCCACCTAATAAATCCAACAGCTAATGAGTAAACAGAATTTCATTTTCCCCTAAAGACATGTTTTTTCGAATAACTAAATTGGAGCATAATTTTATGGTCTTTTCTTGTTTTTAGAGGAATTTTAATAATTAAGCAGATACCGGTATCTGTGAAAAAAAAAAACTGTATAAGAATGATTAATAATTTAATGGCATGGCATATACTTTTATTGCAAAAGTGAGAATTAAGAAAGGAGTTTTGTATATGGAAGCCATCATGCACACTATTTTGAATGTTTTATTTTAAGCATTTTTGTGTATCCCTTTTTATGTTGCAATTGGCTGAAATCCACAAAGATAGCTCCCTCATTCAGCTGCTGCAATGTTCAGATAATATAAACAAACTTTTAGGAATCAGAGAGATAAACAGTCTCTCCTTAAAGAACAAAATCTTGGAAAAGGATAGTATAGCCAAATTTAATATTACCCAGTTTAGAAATTAAGACACAATTGTTATTTGTAGGATATTATTAAGAAACTATTCCACAGGATACAAGGTCTATTTATGTGCATGTCAGTAGATTTTTCAAGTTTTTAAAGGTAGAAAATTAATAAGTACCTAAAATAGTTTTTGAAACGATGTCAACCTTCATATCGTCATATATATATATATATATATATATACATATATATATCCCAGTTTGTCACTGTATGCCACAATATTAAGTATGTTTAATTACATTACCCTTATTTTCATTGGCATTTGTACATTTCATACTTTTTAAGATAAATATTGTAGTAGTTTGAACATAAATCCATATTAAGTTCATACTCAATAGTTTATAATTTGAATCCGAATATAGGAAAAGTTACAAAGTTGCAAGTTGCATTTGAAATCACTGAAGTTATGGACCTTAGAGGCATGAAAGATTAATGCCACTTGGGAAAATGAGGGAGCTTTTGGAAGGGTGACAGTCATATCAAAGGATGGGTAGTACTTTGTGTATAGAAATAATGAAGAAAGGAATTCCAAACAAAGCAAAGAACAGATTCCTTCTAGGACTTCAGAATCATTTCTTCAGAGCCAGAGTACTTCATAAATGGCTTATTTTCAACTGATAATCTACAATACTGTCCTTCACCAAAGTATTGCTGTGTTTACATACTAGCTCCTTTTCACTGAATGCTAGCTGTGTCTATGTCTGAGCTCCTCTTTACATGTATAATTTGTTTTGTCCTATGTTTGCCTCCTGCTCCTACCAGTACACTAAACTGTACCTGTACCTTCACTTTCTTACTCAAAACATTGCTTTGAAAATTGTCACCTTTTTTACCATCTTTTTTCTTTTCCACTGCATTATTCCCACTGGTTACAATGTCACTCCTGTATTGAAGCAAACAATGACAAAGAAAACAGAAACAACCTCACCCTTTCTGTATTAGCTTGATTTTATTGAACTTGCCAAAATCAGTTACTTAACACTGCAACAATGTCTTTGGCTCATGATTCTGTGAGTGGGTAGTTTAGGGGGGGGGTTCAGTTGGCAGTTCTTCTCTTAACTAAGTTCATGCATACATTGTGATTGTCACTGGATGTGGTGATTTTGCATCATGGGATTGTTTGTCTTCTTTAGTGACAGATCAGTTGAGGAGATGGAGTGACCGAAACACTTACATACATTTTATCATCAGCAGTAGACTAGTTGGAACTTGTTAGCATGGTAACTGAGCAGGATTTCAAGGACATATTGGGTTAAGGTGATAATCTTCTATTCTCATATGAGATGATAGTGGATTTTACGGTAAAACATAACTTGAATCAATTCTACCTGCATTTAAAAATGTGGGCTCTCAAAAAATTATTAGTTATGTTACACATGGCTCCATTATATTTTCATTAATAGTACAGAATCAAGCCGGGCACGGT
Organism: Uropsilus gracilis; assembly: GCA_004024945.1. Classification (NCBI taxonomy): domain Eukaryota; kingdom Metazoa; phylum Chordata; class Mammalia; order Eulipotyphla; family Talpidae; genus Uropsilus; species Uropsilus gracilis. Next base: position 22,289 of record PVHY01000476.1, on the reverse strand, counting down.
GGCTTATGCCTGTAAACTTCAGCCTATGAAGCGGTTGGGGCTAAAGTTCGTGGTTTGAGTCCTGCCTGAGGCATGTAGTGAGACCTAGTTCCAAAAAAATATAGCTGGGCGTGGAGTCATGCACCTGTAATCCCAGCTACCTGGGAAGCTGAGGCTGGGGATTGCTTGAGTCTGTGGTACCCTGGGCAACGTGAGCCTGCAGTTCCATGGGCAAAAATAGCAAGACCTAGTCTCAAAAAAAAAAAAAAAAAAATAGTACAGATTGAGAGCCTGCAATCAAAATGTATTCCCTGGGCCAGAAACATCAGGTAAAACTGGGAGCTTATTAGAAATGCAGAATCTCAGATCAGAATCCACACTTGGATCCAGACAGAATCAACTGCTCAATTTACATGCACAATAAGACTTTAGAAGCTCCGATCTAAGGGACATGCATGATTGTGATAGTTATTTTGCAAGGGGAATGGGACCATGAATTAAAATTGTCAGTGAATTAGTTGAGTGAATCTGGTGTGTATACCATTATGTATAGTGAATTAGTTGAGCCTCTAGAACTTGAGGCTATACTCTGTTCTAAATGCTTTATATGTATATTAACTTACTTAATAGAGCACAATCACAAAGCATATTTGAACTTATCTGAAAGCACACAGTTACATGGAAATTCACAATTACAGTATAAATATTGTATATTAAATGCTTTTTAGTACTTTTGCGCTTTAATTAACTCTAAATATGAAAGATGTAGTGACATACCGCTAATGTAATGCTTAAGGTAAAGCAAACAATAATTAAAAATTTAAAGTGGCAAGATAAGGCATTTCTTACTAGCAGAATAAGAGTCAGATAGTATTATTGTAGAAGAAACTTTTAGGTAAACTATTTCTTTGATTGCTCAGAATATAGCAATGAGATTTCTATGAAGTAACAGAAATGTGTCATGGGGAAAAAGAGGCATGATCTGCTATTAGTTACATTGCTCTGTCTACCTGACTATAAGATTGATAAAAATCTGCAAAATGAAAATTAATGAGTATGATTTTACTCTTATAGGCCTAGAGGAAAGTACAAAATACATATGCAAAAGAGAACTAGGTAGTATGAAAATTCCAGAGGAGGGCAGCAAAGATAAAAAGACAGAGAATTAATCAGGTCAAAAGAATAAAATATCTTTAATTTTTTTTCCATAGCTTACACAATAGTAAATATCTCTCTGATGGAGCATTCTTTAGCTTTAACCTGTTTTCCTAATATAAGGAAAAATAAAATACACACAAATAACCTGTCTTGTTTTCTTTGGTCTCTTTTATCCCTTTGAAAGATCTATAGGATTTCATACTTCTAAAGTATTACAGTTATTTTCACAACTGAAATATACACTATTTCAACTAGCCCTTTATTCAATAAATATTTCTTATGTTTAATGTTACTTACATTATATAAGTTGTATAAATTTATTGCCAAAATACCACCTAATTTTCAAAAAACTTACTCCTGGCTAATGAATTCTTTACTTTATAAATTGATGATTGTTATATTTATGACAGCACTGTCATTGTTAACTAGTACTCTGATACAAGATGGGCTGAAGCTATAGATAGCAAATCAGAACTTGGGTTTAACCTTGAATATACCTATGGGGAAATATGGTGTATAGAGACCACTTTATAATGTTACAATATGAAAAGCTTAAAAGCAATGTTTTATAAATGACTTAACTTTGCTTGTAGTTTGCATCAGTGTCACTAGCCAACATAAAAAGATGTTATAGTGAACTATACACTAAATTGAAAACTTTGTGAGAGAGGCTTAAATTAACTTTTTTCTCGGATTGTGTCAACCAGTATGTCCCTTTTTTTTTGAGCTTTAATTCTGTGAGTTCATATTGAACTAAAAGTCTGTTTGATTCCTGTTTAAAATTTCAGACTAGAGGATGAATTCTTTCCATTGGGATGAATGTGTCTTTAGGTTGTGATATCTACATATTGTTATCAAGTTACGGAAAACTGTTTATAGGATAGAGCTGTAAAATAATACTGGATGGTCAGAAAGCCTGGAAAGCATATTAATGTGTTATTCAACACATTATGTATTATAATATCAATTAAATCACTTTGGCATGTATATCATTATGTATTCATCTATGTTTCCAAAATTTATAGCCTCTGTGAATAGGATTCAAATGTAATTATTCACAATTTGCTTGATTCTACTTTTTCTGACTAATTGAAGAGTGATAGATAATTTTTAAAGTAAAATTTGTTAAATAAGTTATTTTTCTTAAAATTAAGAAAGATCAAGAATATAATGTTTTTTTTTAAATGATGGTATTTGAGATGTTTAAGGATACAGAAAATTGCTGAATTTCTAAACTTAAGTCCCACTTTACTCTTCCTCTGTCTTGTCACTTCTTTGAGTTGCTTCCTCAGAGACTCAAGTGCTCATTGTACTCTCCTACTTTGTTCAAAGCTCATTTTAAAGTTTGACTTAATCTTCCCACTCTTTTTTACCCTTTGGCATCTTTTGTGTCCTTTATGTCTCAGACCAAATGTCATTTTTTTCACTACATGTCATCGTTAAAAATTCTTACTGACTCAACAAGTCAGTCCTTATCTATGTTCCCAGGTCACTTGCCTGAACTTTTATTATGGAACTTAATCAGAAGATTTTACCATTCTTTATGGAAGGGTTCTTATGTTTTTCATGTATGTATCATCAATATGCCAGTTTGTCAATGGAACATCATTAACAAATGAACAGAAGAGAACATGTCTTCCTAATTGTTTATCCTGTGGTGTAGGAATCTGGCTTGTGAATGCCCATGAAAATGGTGGTTGCCTGTTTAGTCTATAATTAATAGATTTTCAAGAAAATAGAATGACAACTCCTTATTTTCAAAGAATATATTCTAGAAAGAATAGAGTCTATAAATTCCAATAATTAAATTCATTAATCTTTCAAGGAAAGAGATATTATTTTGGGATTAGGCTGGTGTCAACTGAACATTTATTTGTGGCTCCTTACTAGTTGACTAAGTAAATTCAATTGGCATTAGCATAATGTGAGAGATTATCATAGGAAATAATGAAATATTAAAAAGCATTAAGAGTTTGCCATTTAAAAATAAGAGTAGACAATAGGGCAACACAGTGAAGAGTGAACACACTGCATATTCTTCTATATATTCACAGGTAGGTTGTAGCAGAACAAAGCCAAACAATTATTGCATATGTTTGGAGTAACATCTGGAGGAGGGGACCACAGCATACAATGGATGAGTAAAACAGGCAATCTGCCCAACAAAGTGGTTTGAGTCCTAGCAGCACAGTGGACCCTATAAACAGCAGGAGGGAACTGGTAAGGCCCTTATATAGCAACCTTTGTGGACTTAGACAAGTTCTCGGACCAAATCCAGAAGCAGGCCTCCATAGACATCAGTGCAGCTTCAACAGTCTTCCTAATGGGACCCAAAGACATACCTGCCATTGCAGACACCCTATAGACATTGAGTTCTACCACCTTGAAGATGTGCTAATACCCGTCCTTCTCAAACTCTTCCAGAAAACAGAGGAGTAGGGAATTCTTATACTTTTTAATATTAGTATATTACCCAAAAAAGAAAAGAACAACACATAAAAGAAAATTACAGACCAGTTTCCTTAATGAACATAGATTTTTAAAAAAGTCCTCCACAAATTCATCGAAAACTAAATTCAACAAAGCAAGGACAGGATTATGCACCATGATCAACTGGGACTTATTCCAGGGATACAAAGATGATTCAACATCTGACAACCAAAATGATTCACTATGTCAGTAGAAGGAAAGACAAAAATCATGTGTTCATATCAATCAATCCCGAGAAAACAATTGATAAGATTCAGTATCCAATTATTATGTAAATTCATTGAAAAAACTTGGTATATATGGAACATATCTGAACATAATAAAGGCCCTATATGACAAACCTACAAATAAAATCATTCATCATTCTTCCTTGTGAAAACCTGAAAGTTTTTCCGCCAAGATTTAGTACAAGACAAAGCTATCTGCTTTCATCACTACTATTTAACGTAGTATTAGAAGTCCTAATTAAAATAATTAGGTATGAGAAAGATATCAAAGGAATCACAGTTGGCAAAGAAGAAGTAAAATTCTCATTGTAGGCAAAATGATAACATAATTGAGAACCCTTAAGATTTCCCTAAAATACTGACTGAATGAAGCCAGGTCAGCAACAGAAAATTGACAAGTTCCAAAAATCAATGAAAACAAAAAACAATTATCTGCCTATATGCAATGAGTTACAAGAGGAAAAATAAAACAATCCCTTTTACATACATTTTACATAAAAATTAGATATCTAGGAGTAAATTTAATAAAGAAAGTGAAGGAATTCGAAGATTCTAGGAGTTGTAAAAGAAGTAGAAGAAAATATTAAGATGGAAAGATATTACCTGCTCACAGATTAGAATAATTAGCATTTCCAAAATGGCCATTTTACCTAAAGCAATGTATAGATTCAATATAGTTCCTATCAAAGCGTCAAAGTTATTTTTAAGGAAATAGAATATTCATATGGAACCACGAAAAACCCCAAATAGCCAAAGCAGTCTTGACCAAAACAACTTATCTAGCTTCAAGCCTACACTACAAAGGATTAATAATAATAATCAAAACAGCCTAATATTGGAGCAAAAAACAGACACACAGACCAATGGACTAGAATGGAGAGCCCAGAAATGAAATCACCTGTATAGGGCACAACATATGTACAATGAAAGAGCAAAGCACATAGACTGGAACTTGGAAAACCTCTTCAATAAATAGTATTGGGAAAACTTGATAGCCACATGCAAAGGAATGAAACTAGACCACTATCTCACACCATACAATAAAATCATGTCAAAATGGATGAAAGGCATAAAAACCTGAAACCAAAAATACATAGATGCAAGCAGAGGCAAACACACTTAGTCAAATAGGTTTCAGAGATTTCCTTGTGGATTCCTCACTAACAGCAAGGAAAAACAACAGATTAAATCAATCTCTTTTGAAAATATCAATAATGAAAGAATAGCAATTTCATCATACTTTGGGATCTTAATTGGATTCTTAGAGATTCATTCAATTATGCATATATTTTCCTTTGATACTTTTGCCTTTGTTAGTTTTCATATTTAAAAAAATATTTTTTGAAATTGATTACTTTTATAATGTCATTCAATAGAAGTAAATTTAATAAATTTAATAGAGAGTATTTAACTGAAATACTCATCAAAACAACCTGGGTAGTTGTAATCATTATTCTATGATATTACAATGTATAAAACAAATTATTGACTACAGAAATTAAATGTCTTTATTTACATTTGAGTAATTTAAGGAATATTAATAAGAGAAAACTCAAATCTTCTTTCACTAAAACCATTTTTATGAGGTGTAACTCATATAAGTTCTTTGTCAATGGAAGAAGTTTGCATGTACATAACATGGTTTCCCAATATACTTACTACTGACTTGTACAAATCTTTTCCATAAAGAATGTTCAGTTTGAGACATAAAAGTTCTAAAATTTAATTTGTAACCTCTAATTTTTTGCTTTGTCAGATATATTTAGGCAACTGGTAACTACAACTTACAACTTCTGCTCAAGGAAACAGCAATGGAGACACTCCAGAGAACTTTAATTTTAAAAAAGTACATAGTGAATTTTATATGGATAAATTATATTGATCTTTTTCGAAAATATATTTTTCCCTTAAAAAGCAAGACCAGCTTTAAAAGGGGGAACTTAATGGACTTGAACTTTAAAACTGCTTTGACTTCTATCTAGAATGAACACATTTGAGGAATTTTGACATTTGATAAACATTACTTCTATGTAAAATAGCACATGGAAGTTTTACAAAAATTACTTGATGTTTAGCCTCTGATTTGAGAAATGCATTAATAGGTTGTAAAAATGACCTCAATTATGCACTTTTCCCTGTAAACTTGCTATTTGCACTTTAACTTTGGTATTCAAAGGTGAGATATTTTTCTCCATTTCTTGATTCTAGGCTGACCTTATAGCTTTCTTAGGAAGTTTGATAAAGCTGTCAGTTCTGATTTGAGTCCTCAAAGACCTTGGAAATTTCTGTTCACTCTCTTGGACACTTACTTTTGCCATGAGAACAAACTTGGGGTAAGCTACTAGAGAATGGATTACCACATGGGGCAGTCAAAACATATAGCTTAGATCATTACAAAGCACTAAACCTCCAGATACTCTATCAGCTGAATGCAGATGTATGAACAAACCCTGCTGAGAGCAACCCAGTCAGCAAAATATACAGTGGGCCCAAAGACTTATGGGATATTATAAATAATTGGTGCTACAAGTCATGATATTTTGGGGACAATTTGTTAGCTCTAACTGAATCAGATGTCTAAATAGACTGTACATCCTTAAAAAAAACAAGAGAATTAGTAATAATGATAGCAAGTATAAGATACACCATCAAAAAGGTACTTTGTATATGGTATTTTGACTCACTTATGCATATTCTTTCCAGGTTGCTACACTATATTATATATATGGTAGTATGACTATATTCTCAAAAACTTTCTAGACATTTTGCACAAGTGTATTTTTTTGAAAAGAAAAAGAAACGTATCCAATCACATATACTAAATTTATCAAGAAGCCTAAATATGTAGAGATATGTGGGGGGGAGGGGAAAGAGCTCATTAAATGTTTGATCCATTTTGTACATCCTCTACAATGTTTTTGCACTTTAAAATGTTTCTAGTGGTACACATAAAATTGTTTCTCACTTCCTACACACATGCATTTTAAAAAAGTAACATAAGACAAAATCCCCAAAGAAAAAATGCATATGGAGACTTTTCTGTACATTTTATTATCAGTGTATCATAATTTTTCCTAACTTCAGTTGCTCTGGACACATATTGAAGCATGAATTAGGCAGAAAATAATTGACTACAGTTTGTCTGACATATACCTACGAGAGAAAGAGCATGCTGTTCCAAGACAGTGCATAGAGAAAGCCCTAGAGAGAAATGAAACAGTAAAGTTGCATTTTCCAAAGTCTTTGGATAAATGCTGTGTGGTTTCAGAATATCATTCAAATAATATAATCATTTATAGTAAGGGAAAGAAAATTATGTCTACATATCTTGCATAGCTGTTCCCTCAGCTTGGCTCCAAAATATTTTCCTTGATTTAGTAGGAGGAAACCAAACACTTCTGAAAATGTTAACAGAGGTTGGAAGAAAAGTGGAGCGGAGCGATAGGAGAAACCAGGTGTAACAGTTCTCTTTAAATGGACTGGAAAGGAAATGCTTGCCATGACGGGGGCTACAATGATGAATTAGAATTAAAAGTAAAAAGTGTTTTTTCCTTTTATACAGTCACATGGTAAGGTTACAGGCTCCACTCTAAATGGGATATGAAACCAAGGTGTTGACTGGCAGAACTCTACAAAAAGTAAAGTCCTGTGCACTTAGTGTTAGCAGACAGAGATTGAGCTCTGCCAATGTGCAAAGCTTCCTGATAGGAAAGATAAATGTCATTGGTACTCAAGCTATATCTGAGATTTGAAGGCAGCTGAGCACACCATGTACTGATTATCAGTCAGAATGCATATAACCTGGACTTGGGTACAAGGAACTTACAGATTAAAAATGTATGTGCCTATGCACATACATGCGTGTATGCGCACAAATACACACAGACTATCTTGTACATGCATACCATGTGAGTACACACATGCTACATGTATGTAAATGCTTTGGGACCATCAGTTTAGTTGTATTGGTGGTTTTTTGTTAAACTTCTTCCTAGCCCAGAAAAAGAAAAAACAGACATTGTAATTTGATTCTACCTTATATCCACATCTGTGGAATCATTGAATTGAACTGTGTATGTGTTTTTTGGATTTGTATTTTGGTTTTGACTGCATTCTGCTGAAATGAAAGGGAATTCTGTCTGGGGGAACCAAATTCCACTTAATGCCAATGCTTTTGTAACTCATTGAGGCATTTTGTAACTCAGTTACTTGACTTACCTTACAGCAAGAACTAGCTCAGCAGGTCCAGGTCCAGACATGTTGAATATCTTGTTCTGGAAATCCAAGTTCAAGTTGGGGATTAGACCCTAACTTGATAGTTATTCCATCCATTGCTCAGGGTTTTGAATTTCATTACTTTTGCATAACTCCATTCTGGAGCGGGAAGAACATGTATGTATTTGTAAAGTATTTAGCAGACTATTTTGATTTTAAACTCTCAAAGATCTCTGGAGGGAAAGCATGTGTCTATCTAAAGGAGCAGAGTGTGGAAAAGTAAGCTGAGTGCTCATCCAGTTGGGCTGTTCAGTGCTTCATTACATTGTTTTCCATGAACTAAAGTAAACACATCTTGAATCCTATTAGATTCACCTATAAAATGTACATAAGTAACACCTACCTTTTGAAGTGATTGTAAGGATTAAATGGCAAAATATACATACAATTCCAACATAGTAATTATATTTAGTAAATATTTAATACAAGTTATATTTTACATTTTTAATTCAAGTTCACCTTGACTTCAACCCTTCATTCTCTTGATAACTGAATCTGTGTTGCAATTTCCCCACCCTTAACATTGGAATTTCATTTCCTTTAGAGTTCAAGGAATATTTATCTACAAAAATGTTATATATTGTTTAGAATTCAGGAGAGTCTCTTCTTATACAGTTGTACTTATTTCTCACATAACACTGCAGAGTAGTAGACTAGGTAGCTTAATGAAATTGGTGGAGGCATGTAATAATTTCCTCATATAATTATGTTCCCCTAAGGCGTCATCTGAGCAGTGTCAAGAATAATGTGTTTATCTTACCTCTTTATCCTGGCTAGTGGGAAAAAAAGGGAAAAGGATGTATGAGAATTTCCATTTCTTTTAAGCAGTACTTACATTTCAATTATACAAAGACATACCTACACCTATACTGTTTTCAAGACTATTTACATGAGTTACATCAAAATGGAAAGAAAGTGGGGAATGGTGAACTAAGAGGTTCACATATTTGGCCAAAAAATATTCTACTGTAGAGAAAGGGGGTAAAAAACATGATATATATGAGTGGGAAGTGGGTAATCTGTAGTCTCTGTCAAATATATTGGGGGCAGAGTGTTTTTATAGATGGGATACATTTTAACTGTGGAAAGTCTTTAAAGGTAATATAGTTTTGTTCATATCCTTAAATACTAATTGATTGCTAAGTTTATCACCAAATACAGTTGTCCTGATGGTGATTTTAAACGTTTTGTTATACATGCCAAAATATATTAACCCATGATTGTTACATATTTAATGTTCAGTTTTCTATCCTTTCAGTGTGTCTTTACTGAGTTTCTGTGTGATGAAGAAGCTACGATGCACAAATTTTGTTCTAGTGGAGGAAGAGATGCAATCTTATAATTAATGAAATGCCTGGGGTAGCTTTTGCAAATTTAGCAGAGAACATGGAAAAAAACAGGGAAAGGGAGATTGCTATCATAACTAGGATTGCTTAAACAGGTATCTTGAGAAGTGACATCTGAGCAAAAACTTATAGGAGGCAAGAATGCTCCTGAAGAGGTAATAGTTCTGTGTTATGTGTGCTTCAATAACCCAGACCCAGGAGATCAGTGTGGCTGACATAGGAGAAACAATATCAATAGTAGTGGGAGATGATGCCAGGGTAGGCAAGAAAAGCTAAATCATGTGGGGGTCTTCTTGTCCATAGTAAAATCTTCGTATTTTAACTCAGTATAATTTTGAGTAGAGATGTCAAATTATCTGCCATATTTTTTAAAGTTGTCTATACCTTCTCTGGTGAGAATAGAATATAGGGGAGCCAGGAAAATTAGCAATGACAGTAAGGAGGTTACTGCAGTGATCTAGGTGAGAAATCATAGACAGGAGTGAGATAATGCAAATTATGAGGAATGTTGGAGTTTTGGATCTGCTTTGAATATTGAACATTGAGGTTTTGGTTATGGATATAACCAAGTTAACAAAACAAGGGCATATATATGCAGAATAGTTGTTTTAATGACCAAATTCTGAACCATTGCATTGTGAAAAGATGAGACGGAACCCCCCTTCCCCGAAAAGCTATAATTGGTGATGAAAGCTTTGTGAAATTTGACAACCTCCCCCCATATTGGATTTGGAAGGCTTTTAAATTTGAGTTAGTCCTCATGGGTGTAAAAACCAATGAAAATAAGTTTCAAAATAGACATTAATTTTGCTCTAGCAAACACAGCTTATTAATTTAACACAAACCATCCAACCTTGTATAGATTTTACACAAATTCGTATGTACATATACTGTTATTAAAGTTAGCTCTTGGTCCTTCTGTTTGTCCATAACCTTGGAGAAAAAAATTAAATTCATGAAATTGGCCTCAGCTTTGACTTAGAAGCCAAAGAAATATTTATGTAAATTTCCTATCTTTCTAGAAATATTTTTACTGGCTGGAATTTCTTAGAAGGAACATAATTTGCCTAGTAAAAAAAAGTAAGAAATTATTTTCAAGAAAAAAGTTCACTATTTTTTAATGATGCATGTTAATATAACCATTTCCAAATTTTAGACTTCTGTTTAAAATAACTGATTCAATAGAAAACACACAGCAGTAACAACCATAACTAACCACAGAAATCCACCTGTGAAGCTCCAAAACCTGGGGATTGGTCTAGTCCTATATATCATCCATTAAAGGTTGGTGATTATTGTCATAAAGCAATGGAAATCATTTATTTAGCTATATTATATTTCTCACATTAATAAAAGTTGCTGTTCTAAATTTAACCATATAAATGACCAGTTCATACAATTTAAGAAATGTAAAGCTATTTTACAGAATCAAGAATAGAATGGGAGTCAGATAGTTTTCATTTGGTTTTTTCATATTTAATTTTTTTTAACATATTACTCTCTCTTCTTTCATCTGAATTGTTTGTCTATTTCTTCTTGCATTCTTCCCTCCAGGTAGTCTATTCTACTTCTGTGACTTTCTGCATGCATTTGACCTCATTTATTCTGTTCTTTACATCTTGAATCTTTGCTATTTTCTTAGTAAAACTTCAATTTCTACTTGTTTATAATTTTGAGTTTATTAATTTGTTTTGTGATTTTTCTTGTATTTTTTTTTAGCTTTTCTAAGATCTCTTGTAGTTGACTTGCCTTCCTGAGTTTCCTTGCATTACCTTGAGTTTTTTCATTATACCATTCTTGAACTCTATGATAAGTCTCCTAATTCTTCTTGATTAGATCCTTGACAGTTGTTCTCTCCTTCTGATATCATATTCCCTTGAAATCTCAAGTTGCTGTGTGTATCTATATCTATATCCAGATCTATGGTCTGCCCATATTACTAGTTTAAATTTTCCCATTTATTTTTGAAAATCTAGAGCAGCATCTTAGAGATTTAAACTACTTTTATTTTTCCAGAAGGTGGCATTATGGCTTTGCTTCATTTTTAATTTTATTTCCTCTGCTGCCTTTTATAGCTACTGAGAAATATAGTAACAGTTGCTGTGTCACCCAGGGCTGTGAGGCAAGTCCAATTATTGTGGTAAATGGGCTAAGGGGGAGACCTGTTTGTGTCTGTACCCCTCTCTGATGTCCTAGATCTGAGACTCAGCAATCTTTTTGCTCTGAGTGATGCTATATGGCAGATCCATTTCTTTTTCTCCTTTAATCCAGAAAAGTCATCCCCTTTGTTGTTTTGAATTACACTAATAGATTTGATGAGTTCAGGACTACTGATTTGAAAATATTCCACATTCAAATTATGATCATATTTATAATTGGGTAGGAATATACATAGGTGATTTGCTCTGTGGAGGTTTTTTACCTTTAGTTGGGACTCTTCATTCAAATTTTGTGGATAAACTGTTCTTTTTCAACATTCCATAATATGTGCTGAACTTGTTCCTAGTCTTTCTATCTCATGGGGTTTTCATTATGATCAAATGAGATACTTATAAGACATGTTTCGTGGAATGTCTAGCACTATCCAGTTTATGTGTGTCCCTGCCTTCATGCCCATGTGATGTAAAATATCTCTAGAAAGGAATGTGATGTTTTGAGAATTGTTGATTAGGAACTCACCATCTTAAGTATCATGCAAGCATTCCTTACTATTTATTTCTGACTACCTTGCTATCAAACATTCTTCTATGCATTGGTAGATCCCCCCCACTCACACTATCCCTCCTATAGACTTTCATCCCTTAAAGTTATATCCTCAAGTTCTATTTCATCTGCAAGTTATATCCTAATTTTTCAGAGTGAATTGTTATAATACAAGTTATTTTCTTGCTAATCTATCTCTATAGACAACTTCTCTATAGAGTATTCATATTATTACTCTAGCTGATTGACTTCACATTGGGAGTGTATTTGGTGAGAGACAAACCTGAATACATGGTTCTAGTATGTAGCAATTATTAAAAAACAGAAAGAGAGCAGAACTCTTGTCAAACTGTTTCAACTAGTTATGCTCTAGTCCAAATTATGAGAATCAGAGCATGAGAAAGTAAACTTGTTTACTCACACCTCACACTTAATGTTGAAGCACCACTTATTTAGAAAGCATACTTTGGAAATTGCTTATTGTTACTGTATTTCCAAGGAAAGCAGAGATGTAGTTATAGGAAGTTATGTTATTACATCCTGGACTGATAGAATTGGAAGACATAGATATTTATTAAGTTCTTTTAGATTATAAGTAGCTACCAAATGCATTTAGAGGCTGTTATTTCAAGGGAATAGGCAAAAGTCATATTAATTTAAATAAAGTTTAGCTAAATAGAAATGAGTAGTTACATAATTATGAGATCAACTGGTCCTGCTTCCTGCCAGTTGAAACATTTTCTGACTAGAATGTAATTCCCCAGTGTTCACTCTAGCTTTAATGACTTGAGTAATGGTTTTTATACTTCTCAGATAATTGAAGAACACCAAGAAAATCATCACTTTATTGCTTTCTCAAAACGTTTGAATTTGTTATTCCTAGTAGGCTGTTTTTATGCAAATTCCTTTTTAAAAAGTCAGCTAGGCACTCACTATTTTTGTGGCTATTAAAGGAAGTAGCAGTATATAAATTGTACAAACAAAGAGGAAATGAAAGAGGTAAATGTATTGGAAATATTTTGTAAATTATGTAAAAAATATGTTGTATACAGAAAGTGAGCTGAGAATAGACTATTTCACAATATCAGAAAAAATATTTTGTCACCTTCAATGCAAAAAATATGTTGTCTTTGGTTCAAATAAATTTTCTATTGATTGCTCAGTAAAGCCCAAACTCCATCCTTTATTAATTATAGCCCTTAACTCTTTGTTTCATTTCACCTACTTCCCCCAATTGCCTAGTGGGCAATATGTATTTCTGACTAGAAAAAGGCAAGTTGAGAAAAATTCATATGTGACTGAATGGAGGTAGAAAAATTTGGCCCATTCAGAGAAATACAAAGAGCCTATAGCCCTTTCACATGGCTGATTCAAATAGCTTAAGTGCATTATGATGAGAGATGAGATTGGAGACAAAAATTTTATGAAAGGTTCTTTATTTTACACCGAGAATAATGTCCTTTATCTTGTAGGTTACAGCTATTAAAGAATATCCAGTTAATGGGGGGGTGGAATTAACATGATCATATTGGGTTCTTTTAATAAGCTTATAGTATCTCTGTTGTAAATAATCAATTGGTGGAAACAGTAATGGAAAAAGATGGGTGTTGCCATAATAATAGTCATCACATTTAATAAGGACTTTGAGAAATGTGTGTACTAGGAATGATTCCAAAGCATGCCCATTATTTGTTGCCCTACCCTGAGCCATTATGCTCATGATGGTACCATAATTGAGGGAGGCAGGAACAATTTTTTTTTTTTTTTTTTAGTATTTAAGAGCTTGGAGTCAGGAGCTTTTTTTTTTAATTGATTGATTTCAATCCTTATTAATATCTAAAAAGATATATTTAGTCAGACTGATATGTATGACTTGAACTCAAGGGAAAATCTGTAAAGTTATATATTTTGATTCTTATGGTTTGTGATGGTTAATTTTATGTGTCAACTTGATTTGGTATAGCTGCAAGCTTCTTGGGATGGAGTGGAGGATGAGCATTTAAACATTTAAATCAATAGAATGCATAAAGTAGATTGCAGCAGTGTGAGTGGGCCTCATTCAATCAATTATAGCTCTGAATAGAACAAAAATGTTCAACCTCTCTTAAAGTAAAGAGGATCACCCATCCTGACAGTCTTTAAAATGGGACACCAGCTTTTTTCTTGCACATACATATCTTGTATGTCTTTTGTCTATACACATACACACACACACACATATATATGATAGAACAGGTATACTCACAAGAATGAAAACTGGTTGCTAATAGGTATGTCTTCATCTGTTGTGTTCACTGTTGTATCCCTAGCACTAAAACTTTAGTTTACATCTCATAACGAGTAAAATTTAAAAACTATTTGTGAATATGTGAGTGATATCCATACTCAGTTATCAGGCTAACTTTCATTAAATAAATACAAATTACCTTTATATCAGTATCTCTGGAAATAAACAATCATGCCTGATTTTGAACCAGAAATGAAAACACATTTCTCCTGTAGATCTACACAGACAACTATGGAATGTAACGGGCACCCTCAGTTCTCTTCTAAGAGAAGAAACAGTTCCACAAAGATGTCTCTATGAGATTCCTTTAAATACTAATAGTATATCAGCATACAATGGAATAAAAGCAATTTTATTGAGATAGGAGTACTCACTGCATTGAACCATATACTACATTCTTAGGTGGTACTTTATCCAAGGGAAAATTTTTAAGTATTAAGTATTGTGACTGGCAGTCCTCCATAAATATTGTTTATTCCAGCTGTGCTTTGGAAATTATGGAGTGGAACTGAGTTACATATTCAGCTCTTCTATTGCTCAATAACTAACACTCACTTATAAAAGCTGCTTACCATCTTAAATATTCACATGCAAAGTAAAAATGCCTGAAGGAAAAGTTAGAATTAAAAAAAATTATAGAAATAGAAATAAAAAATAAAAAATTTAGTTCAACCAGAAGATTGTTCTTTTAAAAACTGAAAATCAGGAAAATAGCACAAAGATATTATCTTCAATTTTATATTATGAAGATAGTGATAAATTTTATAAGCTGACCTGCATTGCCTATCTGCTTCAGTTCCAAAAAAAAGAGATCCTTTTCATAATTACTACAATAAAATACATATTTTAATATGAAATTGACCTTTTATAAAATCAGTTTTATTTAATAACTAGAGAACAAGTTTTAAGCTATAAGAGATATTAGCAATAAAATGGAAACATGATCCTGCTTAATAAATTAGGAATAAAACTTTGAGAGTAGGATTACAAATTTGTTTGATTTTTTTTAGACAAGTTTAGTAGTCTATTTCTATGGTGATTTCATCATAGGCTATAAGAAAGTCAGAAGTTTAGCTCATATTAACATGAGTGCCAACTCATGTTCTTTGGTGCCAACTTTGTTCTTTGGCCAAAATTTATACTACAAATACTGTGCAAAATTGACTACAGTCATATAAAATTTTCTCCAAGTCACGGCTTTGCAATGTGACTTATACCTAAAAAATAATACGGCAATCAAATAAATAGAAAAAAGATTAAAATGTCATTGTCAACCTATGCTCTTTCTGGGATACAAAATTCCACAAACTGGCTAGTCGTTTATCAGAAAATTCTATAATGTGCTGCAATTACATGATAAATTTGCTGTTTCAAAAAGAGGAATGAATGTAAATTTCATTACATATGTCATTTAATCAGTGGTATAGAGAAGAAATAACCCCATAGCTAATATCTTTATTCTAGGAATAAAAATTTAAAGTTGAAATATTAAAAGTGAATGTGTAAGTGGAGATCCAGATAGCATATGTTTAATCAGCAGTAGGCTTTGATCTGTAACTCTGAATTGGATTAATGAAATCAGAATTAGTGAAAAGTATGATAGTTTTTGCCATATTTGGTTATGTTTACTGGTGGTAGAAAGAGTATCTGAACTATGTCTGATAGTAGCATCCAGACATGACTTCCTGGGTGTGAACAATTTCTTAATTAAGAGGAAAAGGAAATATTTAAAATTTTTGATTTAACATGAATATTTTAAAGCTGTATTTCCCTTTTGTTAAGTATCAATAGATAGTTTTATTTTACTTTGATTTGTCATAAAAATATCCAGTAATATAACAAATTTACATTAAAATCCATGGCCCCTTAACTTTTAGTTTTTGAAACTGATTTACTTGAAAAAGTAAATTAAGATCTTTGAATAGTGCTGATTAATCAAATATTAATTTACAACTTCATGTCATGAAACTTACACCTATAAGGATAGTGTGTGTAGACCAGGAAAAATGTAATTTTCCCTTAAATCAAATGCATATTTCAATTAATAGTATATTTTATTGTATCCAGAAGTTAATGTATAAAAACAGACAATAGTAGTTTATTGCAAAATCACCCATCAACAGGGTGCTAAAAGAAATCTGAGTTCTAAAGATAGTCATTGTTTTATAACTAGAAAATCCTACTAGATGGTGCCTGATTTGATATATAATTTAAGATCTTCTTATTTGGATTCACAGGTATATATAAAATCAAGCTAAAATTTTGTTCTGAAATTAGCATAGCTATGCTTGAATTATGAATAAAGACTTATAGTTTAGGAAGGATTCAAGAATAAATTTGAAGGAGAATAAAATTGCTTTGAATATCTCATGAAAGGACTGGTGAGATAGGCATTCTGAAAGCTTTGATATCACTGAAAAAAGCTGATGTGTGTTTCAGTTATTTTTTCACTCTCACCACATTCTACCATTGCCAGTTACTGAACTCCCTGTATGACAATGACTTAGAGATTAATGACTGTCTACCCAGAGGTTTTAAGCAAAATTCTATTGTGTAAAGGAATTAAAGAATAGGTCAAATAAAATAACCAAATGATTTTGTCTTTGGTTCTAAAGCTATTAACAATTTTAACTGTTACTAGAAATGATTGTGTTATAAGGTCAACCAAAATAGTTATATACACATTGATTTGCTTCCCCAGGATATTTTATTAGCTTCCATCCCCTATGTTGCTATACAGAGTTTGCTGATTCAATTAAGACACACTACTTTCCATGACATTGTGATTCCTTTAGTGATCACATTATCCAAGGAGTTATGACCAGAGAGAAATTCAGGAATGTTTGTATAACCTGGACAAGCACTTAAGAGATCATGTGTCCTTGGTAGCTTTTGGGAGCCACTTTGAAAAAAAGTCAGAGAGAAGGTAAGCCTGACCACAGAAGCAGCAGAAAACTTAATCACAGCCTTGCTAAAATAATGATCTAATCTTGATTTTGAAGTTTTATGAGCAGAAAGCTTATCTTTACTATTTAAGTCTGGTTGAGTTGCTTTTCTGTTGCTTACAACCTCATGAAAATATTTCAAATGATAGAATACACTTCTAAGCCTGAGCTAAAAATATTAGGTAGCTATCTTGAGTATGAAGTGAGAATATGCACTGCCTTTTTATTAGATTTGAAAAAGACAATGTGAAAGGCAACATAAATACTTGCATCTTTGTAGACCGTCTAAATGTGCAATATGACTAACACTATTAAGAATTAAAAAAAATGTTTGTAGCTTAGTGGATTATCACCAAGTGATTGTGTTAGTCATGAATGAGGATACTCCCTCCAAAACTGTACTCCCTCTCTTGTTACTGCTATCCAGTTCCAAAGATCTTGTTTATAAGTAAAAGATTCAATTGAAACTATATATATATACACATATTTGTATACTCCCTACTTCTATCAGGAATGCCTGGGGCATACAATCACATGCAATTATAAACACACAAAATTCAAAAATTGCAAATGGAGAATACAAGTAGAAAAATAAGTAAAAGTTTTGTATCCTTTTAGCTGTACCCAATGATTTTACTCTCCAATGGTTCAGAAATCAGAATACTTTTAAACTATTTCATTACATTTAAGAATTATAGTTAAAAAGGAATACCTACTCCTTTTTAGAGATTTTTGTAGAAGTTTTCAAATGTTTAGAAGCATTGAATATTTCTGTACTTTGAGATCAAGATTTAGACTGTGATTGTCTGGCTTCAAAGCATCCACCCTTGAAAATTAGACTTTACTACTGCCTCTGTGAGATAAAAGCTGCTACATAGAAAAAAAACAAAACAGACTTATTGACAGATGGGATATTGCTTCCATCTGTCCTCATAAAAGAGACAGTAGAACAGTGTCAACCTTTAATTATATCCATAAAGTATGTTAAAATGCAATTTTCTTATGGTTTTATATGTTAAATGAGGTCAATGATTGAGCATAGTTCAAATAAAGGAATTTCTAGAATTCTCTGTTTGCCTTGCCCCAAAGTTAAAGTCAAGACATGATGATTGCATATTTTTCAGAAATTCCTCCTGGAATAACATTTCTCACTTTTGAGTTATTTATAACTCAAGGTTATTCTGTTTGTCAAGAAACTGGAGTGAAGAATCTTGCAGCAGATGCCCAGGTTAACAATCATTCATGTGGAGACAAGAGTTAATATCAATGAAATATCTGTATTTTTAAGAGACTGCTTACTTCGGGACATGAACCAGGAGGGTCCTGTTCCTCATGAAGGGTAACTGAAGCAGGATTAAAAACCAACAAGATTTCTTTAGTAGTGATATGGCTCTAAGATGGGCAGAAAATTCCAAGATGGAAGGTACATTGTTGTCTAGGTTCAGTATTCTCTACGAAACATGCAGCTTCACAGAAATTACAAATGGGGAGAAAGTCATAACTAAAACATAGAGACTACAATAAATTGTGGTAGGGAAAAACTAAAACTAACAGACATCTAGACTAGTACAACTTTATAAAACAAACCAGTACAATCCTTATGAAATGATTTTATATACATTTATTTTCATTTACATACAATATTAACTTCAAACATTGACTTAAAGTTTGTAAAAAGGTATGCTTTTCCTTAAAAATAAAATAGTAATTGCACTAAAATACAAGCACCCTCATATTTCTAAAGGAAAGATACTAGAAATCATATGTATCTCACTACTACACCATTATAACCATAAAAATATCTGTCTCACTTTTACAACAAATATTTGATTATTTGTGAAGTACAGAGTGTGCTAGACTACTACTAAGGAGTCAAAATCTGGTACTGAAAGTCCTATGGAAATTCATAATAAGAGAAGGTAATATATAGCATGACTTTATGTAGAATCTCCATTTGAAGTTGATTCTGATAATGCTAATTTATTTTGCTGCTGAAATGAAGCGAGAACATCTTGACAAGAGTAAAAATATTCTATCAAATTATATTGTAATTAACAACTTCCTTGTTTGAAATTTCTGCCCAAATATTAGAACAAGAATTTGCTCCTTTTGAAGTTCCGACTCTAAGTACAATAGTTGGTACTAAGTACATGAATAGGACTAAACAAGCAAAGGGCTGTATATAAGGAGGAAACTGTGATGCAATGTCAGAGAATAATGGTTTTTTTCAGTGAACAGGAGAACTATGTACACACATAGGAGTAGTGAAAGATCAGGTTTGAAAGAACAGTTAGATTGACCTTCTGCGTGGTTTTATTTTTTCACCTTCCTCTAACCCCCTCCTTCTGTGTGGTTTTAAATGCCAGTGAAATTGTTAAAAATGAATCCAATATCTACTTTTCCCCGAAGGGAGACACTAATAGAGTAGCTTAAGTTTGATAGTTTGGAAAACACTATGAAATAAAAAGTTAGAGAATTGTTGAATTTATCTTTTCAATCACCTGCTATAACTCTAAATCTAAAGTCAGTCAATAGTAATTTCAAAACACCTGGGCAATCAGTGTCAAGAAAAAAGAAAATATAAGAGAACATCAAAGTTAGACAGTATGAAGAGACTACCATAATTCTGTCAACTCGAAACTGCTAGAAAATTAATGATTTATATTTACGGGCATAACTGAATGACTCATAAATCTAATTCAATCCTTTTTTACAACCTCATTTTTTGTTGAGCTGCGGACTAAAATGAATTATTATTAGAATTGCTCTAGGAAATTATAAATTAGATAATGTTTTTCTTAGGAAAAATAACTGGTCAGTTATGACCTATGAGTACAGCCAAAGTTTATTAGCATTAATCACTTAAATTCTTAGTATGAAAGAGAAGTATAAACCATTAGATTTTTTAAAAGATCAGCATTAAAATCTATCCTGTTACAGTAAAGTGAATTTAGGATAACTTTTTGTCTATTTTTCGGTCAATTTCAGGATACTATAGCCTGAAAAGTTAGAAGAGTAGATGTACTATGATGACCCTACTTTTGATAAATTACACTGTATTTGATAAACTAAACCACCTCAGTTTGACAACCAAGAATATTTGTCAGACTCAGGGTTTTCACTCAGGTAGGTATTCCAGAAGAGAGCTTATAGTGACTAAATAGATTTGAGATATGACAAGTCTCTGTGTCAAAAGAAATCAGAAAGGAGTTGAATATTATAATCAACATACTGTAATATAATTTATTAGTTATCTTATGTTTTCTCTTAGTTTTATGACTACATGAAGTAACTGATAACAATATAAAATAACCAAATGACATAAATTATCAGTAGACGATATATTTTTTCTTAATGCTATTTTATTTTGTTCTTTAGGTTACAACCTCTGTGTTGTTATTTTTTTCCCCCTCCCTCCTCCCTCTGGTGCCCCTTCCATTCTCTCAAACCCCACTCTGTTGGTTATTAGCTGTGCTGTGTCCATTTAGTCTCTTTTCTGATAGTGTCTTTTCTCTGGGTGAGGGACTGCGTTGTTGGGACCAGGCGAACCTTGCTGTCAGATTTTCAGTCTTAAATTTGCGTTGGGTGGCCAAGTTACATTCATCCATGATCTGTCCATGTTTTCTTGCTGCAGGCCGTCCTCTCCAATCCCCTCTCCATTCCTTCGCCGCTTATCCTTACGACTCTGGTGTCGGACTTAGGGAGTTCTGCCCCCAGCCAGTGTTGGTCAGGAAGCCTCTCTGTGAGATCAGGCTTCTGCGAGTGGCCTTTGAAGATCAACTCCTCTGCTTCAGTTTGCCGTTTTGATGTGGGGCCCATCATCCCCTCTTTGGTCATCCTCCTCTCCCCTGTAATGAGGGGAGGGTGTTGCTCTTCTTGAACACATCTCTAAAATGAAGTCCCAGGTCTTGGCCTGGGGGTGCAGAAGTGCGCTTGGTGATATTGTGTCTCTCAGTTGTTTTTCTGGCCTTACATGCTCACTTGATTGTCCATCAGTTTTGTCCAGCTCATGCCTGTGGGCTAGACTTTTGCCTGATCCCTCACGTGTTTTATGTTGGGGTTGGCGTTGCACATATTCTGGTTCCACTGAGGTTTAGCTGGAGTAAGCAGTAAGAGAGAAAAGGAAGCCCCCCCCCACACACACACACCATATGTGCTTCTCAACAGGCCTCGGGTGTGCGGTGCCTGTGCGCTGGCCACTCGGGCGGGTCCCGGAAGCGACCACCGACTGCTCCCCTCTCCACCGCATGGGGAGGAGTGAGGCCAGGCTGCATGGGCGCGGGTGGCGGCTGATGTCTGAGCTGCCACCGGCGGTGGGCCCACGCATTCCTCGAACTCACATGACCCGTCTCACTCACCCTCCAGAGGCAGACGAAGTCGGCACGCTCCAAGGGCGTGGCCCCTTTTTAACCCGGGTCTTGGGGGTGCAGGGCGAGCAGCTTGCTCATCCCGCGCAGCGCCAGCCAGATGATATTTTTTGAATGTGTTCTATGGCATATAGTTATACGAGGACTGTGTCTCTTTATATAGGATATTTATTGCAACATGTTTTATAATGATCAGGCTCTGGGGAAATAATGAATATCAATCAATAGCTAAATGACAAAAAATGATAGACTATATTGATAATAGATCATATATTTAGACATTTCTAAAATAATATAGGTATTAACTTGAAGTGTTTATTCCTGAATTATATTTGAGAAAAATTTAGCTATTATTGTCTCTAAAATAAAAACAAAGTTCTTTCTGTGCTTTAAAAATACATAAAAAGGAAAAATATGAAATAAAACAAGAAAGAACATGTTCATTTGACCAAGACTCAAGGCTAATGTAAAATAACACCACAGGAAACTTTAAGTCCTTAAATTATCATAGA
>PVHY01000475.1:128489-231381 GCA_004024945.1 Uropsilus gracilis | reverse complement strand
TTGGCTGTTAAGGTAATTAACGAAAGGGTTTTATTCCCTTGGGTTAATTAACCATAGGATGGCAGCCTCCGGGGTCGCCAACTGAAAGTGGGTAAAAAAGAGATTTTCTGACTTGACTTAACTGGATAGCGCTATCTGCCTGCTTCTCTCTCAGAAGCAGTTCCTTTGCATCCCCAGCCTTTTTAACCAAAATATCAAATTTTTCACTTCTTTCTTCCCCCTGCATCCCCCTGAAGGGAAATTCCAGCTAAGGTCATTCCCCCATTTTAACATTACCTGTCCTTGAAATCTGCAATCTTAAACAGGAGACAATGGGGGGGGGGGCACACCCTATCAAGGAGACAATCTTTTTTTTTCCTTTAAGTATCTCAGATATGTTTTAATTCTACATTTATGTCCATGAAGCCTAAAAAAGCAGGAATATTGAATAGAATTTCAGTTGATATCAGGCTAACAGTGATTATTTCAAGATTTTTTTTAAAAAAAAGGAAAGAAAAAGAAAATATTCATTCAGTTGCCAATAAACAGTACTTATTACACACTATGCAAGACATCTGTAAGAAAACACAGATTAAAAAGTGGTATATAGTTCCAGTCCTCAAGGAGTTTATATTCTAGTGGGCAACAATGAAGCAGAATAAAATATATGAGACTCACACAGAAGCAAAGTGCTGAAGGAAAGTGCTGAAGGAATGTAGCAGATGGAATTAATTTTGACAGGAAGCATTAAGAAGAACCTAATGGGTGAAGCAGTATATGAGCTGGATTTTGAAGCAGTAGTAACAAATGGATAGAAAGCAGAGAAGAAAGAGCACCCTGTCCTAAGGGAAAGGCTTGGGCCTGTGACCCAGTGTGGTGCTGGAGAAGTAGAATTGAGCCACAGGTTGTGCCACAAAACTAAGGGCCAGGGAGCCTGTGGAAATGAATTGGTACTGAATAAAGGAAACTTTTAGACACTTTAAGTAGTTCAGACTTATTTCTGGTAAGGCTTTAGATCTGGAGCTTGATGCGATCCAATGTGCATTTTAGGGTGGTGGCAATGGAAGTACAGAGATCAGAAAATAGAAATAAAATTGAAACTGAAAATCAACTAAAAGCCAGCACTATATAAAGGAATGACTTGGAGTGGAGTAGGATCTGCCAGCACTGAACAGAGAACTACAGGCAAACAAATCAAGATACCCTTAACACCTCATCTATAAATCACAAATTATTTTGCAACTCGCTGATCCTATGCATGGTAACACAGATTTCAAGATCAGTCTGCAACCCTATCTAGTCAGACCAAGTATAGTGATTAGTATAGAAAGGAGATAAAGCATAAAAGACAAAATATCACACAACCAAATGCTAGAGTTTCCACTGGTTCACAAATAAAATCATTCATGATCAAAGATGAACATAAAGATGAAGTCAGACACATATCTGATATTATAGTAGGCTTTCGGCTTTCTATTTAGTCACTACTGGTCTTTGTACACATTAGATTAATGCAAGGCCCAAGTAGTGTCAAGTATTACCTGAAATGACCCCTGAAGGAATGGTAAAATATAATCCATTTGACTTAAATAGTCTTTAACTCAGGGTCTTGCAGCAAATGCCAGGAGCAAAGAGCACATAGCTGGTGCTCAGGTATGACTACAAGTGAGGCTTCCATTGACCAAAAAGAAAACTGTCAAGCAAACATTTTTAGTACACTGAAAGAAAACGGAACAAGAGGGTTTTTATTTGTATAAAATATATTGCTCTTCCAGGCTGCAGTGAAATAGTTTCTATTTAATTGCACAGAAATCCTAAGAAGGTTACAGCAGTGAAACATTAAAATTCTAAGGGCAACTAATAACATTAAAACTTTATAGCCCCAGATAGAATAATTTAGACAAAAACAACATGAACATATGTTTTGTGTAATAATAACAAACATTTATAGCTGTCAAGAGAGAAAAACACAGGTTTATGCACACCTTAATGGTGTGCATGGGTGAGCATGAGTATATTTAAAACATAATATATTACAAAAATGACAGCAGGCATGGCTCTTCTGGGTACTATGTTAAATCAATGAATAAATTACCAAAAGTGAGCTGTGGCTGTTTGGATGTGTAATTGAGCTTAACGTATGTAGTGTTATTTCAAAAGAAACTGTTCAAGGAGTTTCGAGCCCAATCCGCTCTGCATCTATCCTAGGCAGTTTACAAATAGCAATAAATGAAACTGTTTCACAGTAGGAAGGAAGTTTAGTTATACACATTACTTAAATGGAGGAAAAGTTAATTTTAATATGCTTGGCAGGAATTGAAAACAAACTTATAATAATTTGTTTATGTTCACCAAACTGGAAATTGAAATGTTAATTTTTGAATTTATATTTATTTTAATTATTCACTGTATGACTCACAGAATCACTAGAAATTATCTGTTCAACTTAAAACAAATACATACATAACCTTTCATAAATATATTTTTATTATTCTACTTGTTTTAATTACACCATTTGAATGCCACACTTTTTAAAAAAAAATTATAAGACGACAGAATATGAAATAAATTTTAAGCTTGTTTGTGACAACAAGTTAATGGCAATTGGTAATAGCTATGCTGCAGACAAAGCCATTAATGTGATTTTTTTAGAATAAAAATAACTTCTCATAATTTTCTTTCTAATTATAAGATTGTTTGTCTTACTTAGTACTCTACCACAGTGTTATGAAACAGAAAGAGGTAGGTTTTCTTATTTTTCCTTGACTATATTTTTCTGGTCTTAATCATCTCATATTTTTGTTAATATGTAAAACACTATGTCCTTTTTGCATAGAAAAAGTAGAACAAAATTTCATAAGAATTAAGTCCTGAACCACTTGAATTACAGATCTTTAGTAGCCAAATGGGCTGCTCAACACTGTAATTTCTTTTTAGGAGACTGCAACTGTAAGCAATTTAAAAAGTTATGATGGGCTTAGGTAAAACCATGCTGACTCTTTATTTCCCCTATCTCTCCTCTTAATAGGATCATTATATCATGGCAGATGAACAATGCAGGAATATCATATGTTTAACAAAAAAAGACTGTTTTTCTTGAGCAGCATACTTTCATTTGTTTTATTAGATCAGAGCTCTATGTTGCCATTTATGGCCAACTAATCCAAACAGTATCTTCCAATGCTCCCTGCAATTGTGGGACCTTGAACTCATAAGCCTAAGTCTTCCTTTCAAGAAAAGTGAGTACTTCTTGATGTACTGAAAGTAACTAAAATAAGTTCATCCTAACAAACATCTTTTTATTCAAAATCATAGTGGTAAAATAGATAGGAGCCATCCCTTTATAATTTCAGCACCAATTTTACTCAACTTTGTAATTCTACTCTTTTCTCCCAAATGGCACAGGTCAATTTACTGACTTTGCCAAACTTTAATCCTCCAGAGTTTCAATGTTTCTAAAAGATGATTAACAGTCAGAGCAAGAAGATGCAGACAGATGTGGAGATCACTTGCTCAGTGCTTGTCAAAAGACCAAGATATGAAAATTATTATGATAAGAAATACTGCTTCATAGGCAAGGAGGATAAAGACCTGGTCATATAAACTGAAACAGGTAAACTACTTGGAAAAAGCTTCCTTATCTAATCCTCTTTTGGGTCTTCTCTGTCCACTTCTGTGGTCACAGTATTTTTATTTCTAAGGGGTATGGCTGGTAGTTAAGCAGCAAGTAACAAATACTTTGCATAAAGGAATTGACTGACTCTGCTGACTCTCCCATAAGAGCCAGAGCCTTTCCCTGATTATACTATCTTGAATAGTCCATTTTCTTTTGCTGGTTTAAACATAGTCTTATGGAATTAATGAATAAAAATTGGGGAAATGTGGGAAGGAGAACAAGATTGGTAGCTGTTACTGCTAAATTACTAATCAACTGGTATGTTTCAAACATTACCCTATGAATATCAGACCCACCAAGAGTAACAACACACACTCAAAGAAGTAATGTGCTATAGATCTCTAGATTTACATTAGTAAAATCTTAACATTAAAGACCATTGATAAGATGCCACAATATTTCCAAGAATAACAAACATTTTAATCGTAATTCAAGAGTTTAGTTTATCTATTAAATTTCAGGAGCTAAATTAAAAAAAAATAATGATTTCAACTGAATCTGTGGGGTTATCAGTCCAGAAATCTTGCACTCAAGTAGAATCCCAGGAATCACAGGCTGGTGTGCAGCACTCCTGTACTGGAACTGATTTTTCTAGAATCTTCACAGCTCTCACATCACCATCCCCTTGCTACCATCCAAGGTCTCCATTGCAGAATACCCAGCCCTGAGAAAGATTGCTACAATCTTTCTCCCTGGATGCTGTGGTCCACCTTTGTTCCATGTCCCACTCACAGTTTTGCATCATTGTCCTGTTCACATTCCCCACCTCCCACTCACTATTGCATGAGAAGGAGGAGTCAGACTCTGAGCCTGGCAATGGCTACAAGCATTTAGGAATATATGAACTATCTCTGGTCTTCATGGCAACCGCATATGAATTAGTCAACCATCAACTCAAAAAATACTTGAGTGTGTATGTTTGTGTGTGTGTGTGTGTGTGTGTGTGTGTTTCTAATTTCTTCAACACATTGGGAAGGAGAGATGGCATTATCATTCCTCACTTGCAGATAATGAGGCATGAGACAGGGGCAAGAGAAGGAATTCTCTGACTTTCTTGAGGATGTACCTTCCATTTGCCTATGACTTATGAATATGTGGACGTATTTCCAATCATCTAATTTGGTAAGATATCTACTTGTCTCTATCATTACTTCTAGATTCAAAGTCTATTCCTCCTCAGCTATGAAAAAAATCTGTAATACTAGTCTTGAAAAAAAAATTTTCCCCTCACTATACTAAAACTACTATTTTTTAGAATATATTCTTACTATATTTTCTTTAAAATATAAACTTTACCAAATTGACATAGTTTTTCCTTATTTCAACTCAAAGATATTAATAAAATCATGATGCACTGAAGTAACTAAGCAGTAAGTAACTAAAATAAACAGTAGAAACCAGTTAGCAGCTATATAGAGCTTTGTCTTACCTTCACCAACTTTTGTAACTATTTTTAAACTTAATGAAATACTCAAAGACATTCTATTTAGGAATTATAAACTTATAGCAATTATAAGAAATAGGAAAATAAATACAAAAAGAGATACGCTTTATTAAAATTATACATTTGATTGTCCTCACTGGGAACTCAATGATAAGATTAAGTACTAAAAAATTATAGTATTAGTACAGCTACCATACTTTCTATTAAGTCACACCTGGTACACCTAGGATGCCAGTGAGCTAACTGACTCACAAGTGACTCTGTTTTAAATGTCAAAAAGTCAAATTTCCACATGCAGATAGGTTGTTTTGGGTATCCTCTTTTATTACAAAATGTAAAGCTATAAAACACTGCTCTTTAAAATGATACTTTACCTTAATTTTACATAACTGGACTCGATTCCAGAATGTCAATTAAATCTAAGCAAGTGAATCTATATACCTAGCAGAGTATATAGATCAGATTACAAAATGGATACACATATTTAAAGAACTAATAAAAATACCCAAACAAACAGCAATATAAGTTAAGGATTTTGATTTCTGTTGCAAATTTTTTTTTCATTAACAAGTATTTTTAGAAAGTAGTTTTTGTGGGACTTGTGTTAGCATTGCAATATACAGAACAAGTCCTCCACCTTCAGAGAACATGCAACTTGAGAAATATCTTTAATGCAGAATTTACAGAGAGAATGTGATATGTGCTGTAACTGGATACAAATGCAATAGGGACACTGGGAAAATGGAGTTAATTTTATTTAGCTAGATACTGGGTAAAGTGAAAAGGACTGAACAGGTAGAGATGAGCAAAGACATAAGAAGTAGAATGAAGAATTTAGGGGGAAAAGGACAAATTGGGCAGTTTGGGACATGAGAAATAGTCCCATGTGGCTTTAGGAAAAAAAAAAAAAGACTCAATGGAACTAGATTAGAAAGGAACTTTATAGGTAGGCAATGAAAACCACTGATACTTTCTCAGTAGGAGAGTTATGCAGGAAATGGAAAAGAGATAGGCGAAGCACTAAAGTCAAATTTGGAGGACATAGTTCTAAAGCTATATCCTCTGGAACCTGCAAGTTTTGCAGAGATTAGGACAGGGAGAGCTACAGAAGGCCCAGATGTTATTAAGAAGAACACAAAGCCCCCAGGTTGCAAGTGAGCCAGAAAAATTGCACTTTGGTTTATTTCATGAGAGTCATGTGTTAACATTTAGTTTGAAAAAGTTACCAGCTAATGAGTCTTTTTAAAAAAAAAATCAAAGCTGGGCATGATGGCACATGCCTGCAGGTGGCAGCCTAGGAAGTCACAACCGGGGCCTGGGATCACGGTTCAAGTCCTGCTTGGGGCAACGTAGCAAGACCTAGTTCCAAAAAAAAAAAAAAAAATAGCTGGGTGTGGTGGCATGTGCCTGTAATCCCAGCTACCTGGGAAGCTGAGGCTGGGGATTGCTTGAGTCTGAGGTACCCCTGGCAATGTGAGCCTGCGGTTCCATGGGCAAAAATAGTGAGACCTAGTCTCAAAACAAAGAAACAAACAAAACCATCAGGATCAATTGCTTTATTTATACATTGTAGAGCTAAGAACTCAGAAACTGATTTGATAACCAAGAAGTTAAGGATAAAATAAGGGTAACTTCAATGGAGTTATTATGGCCATTTAAAGAACTAATAAAAATACCCAAACAACAGCAATATAAGTTACATAGTTACCAGGTAACAATTAAGTTGAGAAATACAATGTTAGCAGTGGGGGGAAGCAGAGAAAACATTTTGAGAGGTAGCAATTAGAGAGAGATGCAAGTTGTGAAACAGTCAGCAACCTACATTAATTCACTGAAAGAGTGAGTCTGCTGCTTAGGATAGCCCCCAATAGCAGAGTAGGCCAAAACTACCAAGAGGGAAAAATCCAAACCAAGAGGGAAATTATTACAAATGCTGAAGGTGAGGTAGTTCCAGAGGCTTAGATAACTCAGTTATTAGATGAAATAAGGAATCCATCTTTCCCCTCTGGCACTCTTGGTAGATAAGCATTGTCTTCAACCTAACTCTATTCATGGTGACAGAATGACTATAGCAGTTTAGTTTCACAACCTTGTGAAAGCACTCAGAGTTTGAAAGGGAGTCTTTTCTTCATGTTTGTCTCTTTCTTCAAGAAAGAGAACCTTTCCTAAAGCCCTGCCAAGACATCTCTTCAGCTCCCAGGGATCAGCAGGATGACTGTGCTAAAACCAGTCACTAACATGGCAAGGGAATTATTCATGGTTGATGGACTTGACTGTGATTCACTGCCTGGAGTGGGAAAGAGTGGCTATGTCAACTGAACCACAATTCAGAAGAAGGTGTATGATGGACAAAATAGGTTAATCTATCAGAAAAGAGGAGAAAGAAAATGGTTATTGGTTAGGCAGCCCATGTATCTCCAAATTAAGCTTAATAAACATTGTTTGATGTTGAGGATGATGATTATTTCAGTACAAAGTCCTCAACCCATTTCCCTTTTATGAGAAGTATGCCTATACTTCCTAATATCCATTTCTACCATTTATGGAAGATGGTGAATTACTGATTGTCTAGGCAAAGTACACACTACACATTTCTATTTCAAGGCATTCATTGAAAGAAACTGGTGTGAGACAACATCTGCTTAAAACACAGAATTTCCAAAGAGATGCTATCTCAAACTCTTTCACCTGATTTTTCTTTTATGTATTAACCAAAGAAGTAGTCATTAAGCTTTTTGTGTACAACTGAGACTAAAACAGTCTGCAGATAACAACGGAAGATGCTTTTTTGTCAAAGGCCTGAAGCAGGGATTCACAACAGAAAATTACTACACAATTGCATAAAGTACAAAAGTAATTACAAAGGAAGAAAAAACTAAGAACATCAAATTTATCCAGTGATATATTTGTCCTATACAGTTCATAATTCTAAGCTTTCAACCAAAAAGGGGGGAGATGAATTTTCTATCATTGATTAACAGTAATCGTCATAGAGTTCTCACTTATTAAGAGGTGACTTCTTTCCTTCTAAAACACAACAAATATCAATTAAAAAAAAAACTATAGCAGGTGAGGTTATGGGACGTTCAAAATCTTGCATAATGAAAAATAATTTCAACACATTAAACAAGTTAATATCTTCCTACAACAGTCAATGTCACTGAAACTACTGATTCAGCTTAGATTCAGAATCACAAGTTTACATCAGGTGGCTATCATTTTAACCTAGGAAAGTAATAAATGCTTTGGGCATAAAAGCCTGAAAAGGACAAAAGAGCTGAGCCAAAGAGGTTTTCAAAATTTCTCATAATTCAAAATATAGTATCCTCAAATTATAGATAAATTTCAGAAGATTGAGAACATATTGGGAGTTCAAATATACTGAAGCAATTAGTGTTGTGTGGCAACAACATGTTAAGAGGTGAGAAGCTATCACTGAGTCATACAGTGCTGCAAACCATTAACTAAATTAAATATATATATATATAGTCCTCAAATTATTGGTGTACTTCAGAAAATTTAGAAATGTTACTGGAGTGCAAATATGTTGATAAAACAACTAATTTTTTTCTCTCTGGTCTCATAACTGTGCCAAAAATTCACCTCATTAGTTTACTTGTTTTAGTCAGATGCGAATTTCCAGTGAAATTAAGGATTTCTCCGTTTATTTAATGTCAGCCATGAGAAGCATCACGTGAGTGACAGTAGGAAAATAAATTCGATCAAGCGGTTTTGGAAAAATGGTGTTCCAGAGAAATGATCCAGGTCACTTTAAAGAGCTGCTCTCCTAACCCTGTATTTCCTACAGATGTCTAAGAAGAGTAGATGTTATATTTCATTAGCTAAACCTCATTCATCACTTACTAGAAGGATGTGTATGCACACAGATTATAGTGCACCAAATATAATATGTCAAAGATTATATTTTGTTAGAGATTCAAATAGTGATATGATCCAGTTCTGCCCTTTGAATTTATGTCAATTTAAAGACCTTTACCTTTTCAGGTTCAATCTCACCTAATCTTGTTAGAAAGCTTTAAAGCAAAGAGTACAAATTTCATCAATTTGCTGGTCAGCTGCTAAATCACATTAGATGCTTTTAGAATTTTTCAGAAAAGCAACTCAGAGTTCTTTCAGCAAGTCCATTTAAATAAAGACTTAAAAAAAGAAAAATAACAACCTATTGAAAAAAACTAACCTGCTATACCTGCATCAAGGAGGTACAAGAATAATAAGATCATATTTTTTTCTATTTTTGTATAAATTACTAGGGTTTTTTTGAAATAATTAAAATGAATCTTTTGAGAATTGCTTTATTCATAATAAAAGCAAGAGGTAAAAAAATCAGGAAGAGCAGATGGTAAGACAGGATTGTGCTATTATTTACACAGCAAAGAAAAAGAATCATAAAAAATGAGAAGACAAAGTAGATCTGTTTTCAGTTTTTATAAGTTTATAACATATCAAGCAATTAAAATTAAATTTTTAGCTTGCATAATACTTAAAGTGAGTAAAACAGTAAAGTTTAGGATATACTTCCTGCCCTGAGGCGTTTGTTGTCATGGTGAAATAAGATCATTTTAAGTGATAATTATAAAAGATGTAGATGAAAGGTCAAAATGACAGTGTCCATGGTGTCACAAGGCTGTGTATGATTAATGACCGAATGTATGGTAACAAATGCAATACAGATGGGGGGCTGGGGTCAGTAGCAATTACTCAGGACTAGAAAATTATAAGGAAATCTCTATTGAGAGGGTGGGATTTGAATTCTACTTTGTTTCCAAGTCTCTCTTCGCCTTCAACTTTCTCCCCTCACCCTCAACTCTCTTCCTCAATAACTGCCCTAATGACTAATCATACTGTATTTGCTGTCATTCTAAATCTGACTTCCTTCCCTCATTATTGCTGCTTACCATCCAACATTCCTTCTTTCTCCCTTTTTTCAAATATATATCCTCCCTTCTTGAAACTCAGCTCCAGTTGATTCATTTCCTCTCTCTCAAGTGAATCATTGTGCCAATTAGCTATTCCTCTTCTTTCTTATTGATCTCAAAACTATATTGTTCAACTGTCTCTTTTTTACTAGCCCTATTCTTTAGCATACAAACATGCTAAGATTTCCTTATCCCATGAAAAGTCTCTTTAATCTGTACCCCTCTTCTCACCTGGTTGCCAGAAGTCTGAAAAGTCAGAGCTGAGAGTTACACTGTTGGGCATGTAGATTCTCACTTAACCTTCAGTTTTAACTTAGTGTCTCTGCTCTCAAATCCCCTTTACATTCCTCAAGATTCTATCACCCCTCTCCTTTATTCTCATACAAATGGTCCTTTCTTGCTAATCTGAACTTCCAAGGCTATGGTTATTATTTCTATGTGGCCTAACAAACCTATATCCTGAGCACTGATCCCCACACTACAAGCTGGGGCTTTCATTTTATCAGGGTATTACCAGTAAACTGATTTTCTGGTTTCTCCTATTCCTAAGCCATTGTTTTTCCAAATTGAATACACTTTGGAATTACTTGCCAAAGTTACAAAAACATCATTCCTTGGTTATAAATTATCAAAATGTGTCCAGTTAATAACAACATTCTCCTGTTATGCTCAATCTTTGAGTCACAATTAACTCTTCCATCAGTCCTCCAACCCCTAGATATCAAACCTATTATTTCTTCTTTCATAATATCCATAATCACAACTACTGCTTCATATCCTTTAATTATTATTCTAGTTTCCTAACTCATTATCAGTTCTTCCGCTGTCACCCTAACATTCCAAAAGAAGAGGGAAAGAGTAATGGGGGCGTGAGGAGAGAAATAATAATCTCCAGGAAGTAGAAGGGCAGTTAGCTTCTACTCTCTTTCAGTAAAAAATACTTATTTATCTCCTATATTCTCCTTCTATTTGCTTCCCTCCTCTCTTCCTTCTTTCTCTCTTTTCCTTTCTTAGTGCCTTGTGTTAGGTTCCCTTCTTTCCTCTCCCCTTCTCACTCAGTGAAATCCATGGCCTTACTTACCCTGCAGGGGGCAAGAGTAAACAAGCCATGGCCTCTAAGGGCCAACTAAATATATAAAGATGAGAAGGCCCCAACCTCATGCAAATGGCCTGGAAGCTGCAATGAGATGGGTCCCTGGGTTCTGGCCCAGCAGGACCTCCAATCTAGTTAATGTTTCCTGAGAAACATTAACATTCATTTAAGCGGTGGGAGGTAAAGTTGGGAATGCTTTGAGTACTGGTGGCAAAGAGCACTACAGTACATTGAAAAAAATATCTCCTCTATTAGCCTCAGAACTACACACATAGCTATATTCTGAGTCCCAAGGAGGAGGAAAAAGCAGAGACTAATTTTGTTTTTTGCCACATCCAGATATACTGTGTGTAAAAGAAAGTTAAACAAGCATTTAGAATATTCAGGGTGTCAACTGCAGTTGTGCATATATTTGAAAGCTTCTGTTTCATAAGAAGTCCTAGGTGACTCAATAAACACAAGAGCCAGAGCAGTGTAATCCCTTTAGCAGGGCTCTCCCCAGCTCAGCCTGTTCCCCTGCCAGAAACAACAGATTCTGGGAACAAGTATAAGTCACATACTGAGGCTACTCTTCCAACACTTTCAAAGAATTTACTTATTAAAGCATTTTTAGAAGCAATTCTATGTCTTGCCTTCTTTTTGTGCCCAAACATTTAAAGATTGAAAAAAATATTGATCTACTGTGTATCAAAAAGTCCTCTAACATGTTCACTATATACTATCTTTAGGATAGATGAGATTGAGTATAGAATGTGAGTTCTGCTAGTAAAAGGAGACTGCTCTTCTGAGAATGTGACTTTGTGTCCAATACTATGCATCTTTGCTGCATTATAGATTCAGAGATTAAGTACATTGATTTAATAGGGAAAAAATAAATAAACTATCTACTTAAGTCAATGTCATTTTCCTGTGTTGATGATAGACACCAAAGGAATTTACTCCCAGATGCTTGCTTAGCCCACTTCCACTTCCAAGGAACAGTAGAATAGTATGAAAAAAAAAATCAAGATAAGTTATGGTCTTATACATATGATAAGCTGACCAGCAGCTGTCCTTAGACTTAGTAAATATTTTCATGATCTCAATCATTTTTCTAGAGTGGCAGGCTACTTTCAAAAATCTCTCATGTTGGATCCACCCACACATCTGATAAAATGCAAATGTAAGTGCCTCCAGGAGATTAGAGAAACTATCTTTTATTCTACTCTATCACAAATTTAGTAACCACAACTGATCTTCAAAGAAATAACTCTTTTGTTTCTGTCTTTCAAAAACATTTTTGAAGAGAAGTTGCCCTTCTGATACCAAAAAAAAAAAAAAGGGGGGGGGGGCTACTGAAGAATACACAGTAGAAGAAAGAGCTCTCCCCAGATACTGCATATCAGGTCTATGTTTATATAGTTCAGTAAGGAAGGAATGGCATCAGATACTGGCTTTTAGATGAATTCTACAAGGAACAGGTAGAATTGGTAATGCATTTACTGCTCATTTGCTTGCATCAAGAACCCTGTTCCATTTCAATCTGCCAACATCCTAATTAAGATGATCTAAATCTTAAGTGATCTATTATTCTAGATCTAAGATAGCCCAATCTACATTAGTCTAGATGTTACCCTGTGTGCTTACACTGACATGATAAGAACATTCAGCAGAAAAGCATGTCTTCCCTCTTGTTTGGCCCAGAGTTAGGTGGGTAGAGCTCTGTCAGAACTCAATAAATAATGGCCTGGTCTTTGCCTGTTATCTTCCCTGTAGAAACAACTGAATGATACTAGGTTATTTCTGACTCATTTTAGCAACACATACCTGTGCTCTTTTTGTATAAGGAATAAAGTTATTTCAAGTAGGTCTTTATACATATATGTGTCAGAGTACATGGAACTAACAATCAAAAATATCGCCATTTAGTATTGTAATGCTGTTTCTCAAAGTCCTATGTTAAACTTTTGAGACAGAAAAGAAAAGGCAGATACAATGCTTTGTCTTACCAATGCTTTGGAAAAGTCAGGATCTAATCCTGTTCTAATAAAATAATACCCAGCTGTATTTTTACCCAAGAGGTATTATATAATACAAAGAATACAGAGCATACACAAAGAATATAGCATATAAAGGTGTCCCCAATCATTTTTTAACCCTAACTCTTCAGTTAAGGAAAGTTACCTCAACTTGTTTAGCATAAATAGTCTTTAGATTTGGGCATCTAATGAAACAAATAAAAAGAAGTGTATTAACTCTGGCTTTGACTTCTCTCGATATATAAAGAAAGGCCAGGTTGTCCTACACATACCCAAGTCCGCGGCCACCCATAGGTCTCTTCTCAGTTGATATTTAAATCTGTAATTTCTAGGACTGAGCAAGCATTTAAGAAATGTTCTTAAGTTTGATATTATTGAATTGATAACACTGATAACTTTCAAAGTGTGATATCTACATAAAAAGACTTGACTTGATTACCCCAGTCGAAGAACCTCCAATAAGGCAGATAAAATAAGCACATAGAATTCAAAGTATTAAGCTTCTGTCTTTTTTCACTGAGGAAATGCAGACAATGATTGGAACTCAGGTCTCTAGTAGCAGTGAAGTTTTCTGAATTTGCAATGAAAGCTTTTTATTTTGAAAACTAATCTGCTCTTTGAAGAAGAGAAAGGAACCACTGTGTGCTTTTAGTGTAACAAAGTTGTGAGATGTCATGTGGGGAATCCTGGTCTTGATTCTAAGACATCTATAATGATGGCATGCTTTGTAGGTAAAAAGTAAAGAAACAGAGGATACAAATATTTTACTGAAGGCAATGTATGAAATTAAAAATATTTACTTGCTTTCAGAATTTTGAGTTTTTCACCTTGCAAGGTCAAAAAAATAATGTAGTCTTTGTTAGGTATTAAATATTCACTGTTTTGAAATCCCTTCAGCTGTACAGCATTCCAAACCTTAGCACACTGAAAGCATAGTTTAAAGTGATAAACTTTCATCGATCTTAAAATAAAATATAATTACAAGCATATTTTCAATTCTTGGATATGAGTGCTGAAACTCTATTTCTAGGGTTGATGAATTCTGTTCTCTATTTCCATGTATAAAAGATCTCACAGTCCTGGGAAAACACTTTTTTAAAAAATGAAATACAACAAATAAGGTATGCTGCAGATTCCTGGGGGAGAAGTTTCCCAGAGTCTTTGAATTTCCTCCTATCCTCCTTCTTTACAAGATTTCTAAGACCAAGTCCTTTTCTGCAGTCTCTCAAACAAGGTAAAAAAGAAAAATACCCCCTAGATATATTCCTTAGATTTTCTATTATGCTTCTCAAGTTCCCAGTAGCTTCTGAAGTAAACCTAAGATGAATTCTGGGGTTATTTTTTATTATGTTTTAATTTTAGTTCCTCTTTTAGGTATAAGATGAAATAGATGATCACAACATCTGTGCTTAGAGATGCATTTCATGGCACAATTTGTACATAACCTACGCAAGGTCACCTCATGGAAAGATGACTGACATGGCAGATAACGATAATGAGTCAAATCCAGCTTTTAGTCTTGGAGAACTTCAGAGTAACCTATTTAAACTTGCTCTATACAGTGTTATATAAGAAAAAAATTCTATTTAAACTAAATTCTATTTAAAAAATTCTATTCTATATACACACACACACATATCCCATATAGAGATCTCTCACTCTGGCTTGGATAATGTCAGCTAGAGACATGTGAGGAATTACTGCTCAAATCACTAATGATTAAATGTCGCTTTTGTCACATCGTGACTTTTGGTACAGACTGTGCTGCTGGGTTTATCAGAGTCCACAGTGAGATGCTGGGTTCCAGTCACACAGCAACTTTTTACACCTGCAGGTCTCTGCATATGCTGTTCTCTTAACCTCTTGTTTTCACCCTAGCAAAACTCCTTGCCACTCTTCATTTAATCCATCAACTTTCCTGTAGATCTCTCCTTTATGCTTTCAGGTAGGATAAGTTCTTCTCTGAGTACTCACAGAAATTTGTATCATTCTCCACTAAAGAATTTATCAAATTCTTTAATGACTGCTTATTTTGTGTCCACCACAGAACATGAAAATTTGCACATTTAGCTTTTTCTAGGATTTACTATATGCCAGTCACTTTCTGAGCATTTTAGATACATCAATTCTTCAATTTGCATCATGACTTATCACTGACTCTATGAATTATCATGAATTATCACTGACTCTGGGGCATCTGAGGCACAGAGAAGCTAAGTTCTTTTCTCAAGGACACATACCAAGTATGTGTCAGGAGTTGAACTCAGGCAGACTTCAAAGACAGGGTTTTTCCTATTACTTTTTGTGTTGGCTCAGGGGCCTAAGGGAGACACTCCATGAACACTACACAAATAAAAGGAATGATCGTTTTTTCCTACACTTACATTTACACTACACTTACAGAGAAAAATTGTCTTCACCCTAAATTGATTTCACCTTTACCCTTCACTGTGGATGAATTGAATTTTCCAGAGAAAATTCTGCCTACAGTGAGAAATAGAGAACTCTTTGGGCTGTAGAAGACCTGAGTTTTGTGGGCCCTGCCAGGTCAAAGTCTTAAATTCACAGTGCTTCCCTTAGGTTTCTCATCTGTTCATACCTATACAGCCTCTCCTCATAGCTGCTTTCAGGGGCGCTCACCATGCACACTGTGACATGAAATGTCTTAAAATAGAAATTATATTAATAAGAAAAACATTTATGCATTCTTAGCAAAATGATGTGACTGAAAGAACACATGTTCACTTCGGGATGATTCATAGAGGGAGGGTTTTTGCTGTGACCTGTGCAAAAGTGAGAGATCCAAATTATTAAGATCTAGATGTATTTCATTTTCTTTCTGATACTTAAATTCATCTCTCTCAAACCCCTGAGGTCATTATCACCTATTTTATCTTTTACAGCACGTTTTAATTCTTCTGTTTTCAATACATTCTTAGTAACTCTTGTTCATTGTAGAGATATGGTAAGTTCAAAAATATTTAAAAATATCTAACTCCATGTCTCCTCCAATGTTTTAATATTCTCTTCTAACATAATTTTAATAGCTTTGAAACTTCATTAGATTACAATATAGCTTGATTTACTTAAATACTCACTACTACTACTCACTTTAAATAGCTAGACTGATATCATTTGTTTGTTATCATAAATAACAATGCAACTTGCTCTCATTCGTTT
Source organism: Uropsilus gracilis (assembly GCA_004024945.1). Classification (NCBI taxonomy): domain Eukaryota; kingdom Metazoa; phylum Chordata; class Mammalia; order Eulipotyphla; family Talpidae; genus Uropsilus; species Uropsilus gracilis. The sequence continues at coordinate 215,054 of PVHY01000475.1, read as the reverse complement.
TGTGTGAGGATCACAGATGTGTGAGGGTCCCAGATATGTAAGAATTGTGTAGCCCTACAGGAATAGGGCCTTCTTCAAGTCCATTGCAGTACTTATCAGAAAGTTTGATGGACTGCAAATCCTGGAGCTCTACCGACTAGATTCTGACCCATCTGAAGTAAGGCCTGGGCAGGTGATATTCCTTTTGAAAAATGCTGACATTGCCTCTCCTTTGATAATACATTCTTTTCCTTGTTGGGATAATTATCTTCTTTATTCCACCTCAGTACCTCCCTACAAAATGAGTTGATTTAAAAGTGTCAAATTCAAATTGGCCCTGGTGATAAGAGCTACTCATTTTCAACATAGGGCTTTTATTAATTTAAGTGATGTCACCATCTCTGCAGTTCCACTCTGGCGCTTCCCCACCCTCACCCCACTTACCCCACTGCACCTACCCACGCTCCACACTACAGCCAAGAACAGATTTTCATACTTTAAATCAATGATATCATTTCCCTGCTACTCCAAAACCTTCCCCTTTGCTAGACAATTGCCCATTCGGTTTCTTGTGCACATTTTTCTTTCTACCTGCACTGGCCTGATATAAGAATGTCACTTCTTCAAAGAAACCTTCCTTGATACCCTGACTAAATCACTTCTCCCTGCCCAACTTCTGGTTGCACCCTTTTGTTTCATATCACATCACAGTCTACAAAGGTATGGTCATTAAATTTTACGTATGGTACCACCCTTCATCACAAGTCCCATGAGAAAGGCACTTAAGCTAATGGCTCATCACCATACTCAGCCCTGCATGGTTCTGGTGACACACAGTTCTAAGTTGTTTGAATATGGACTCTTAGGCCAGCTGGGCTCCAATTCAAATCCTGGTTCTGCTACTTAGTAACCTGTAAGCAAGTTACTTAACAACTTCTAGCCTCCATTTACTCCATTGGGGATTATAACAGTACCTTATAGGTTTGTTGTAAGAATTAAATGAGAGAATACATAAGAGCTAAAGAATAGTGCCTGGCATACAGAATGCATCCAATACAGAGTAGCTTTTTAGAAGTAAGCACTTGATACATCTTTAAAATAAATAAAAGATAACAAAGTTTTTAGTTATGTCCTGTCTTATCACTTTCCCCCACCCTAAGCTACCTTAACTCCACCCTAACCCTAGCCAAAGCATTAACCCACTTCTGTCCTGATAAGTCTGCTAAATGCACTCCCCATACCATATTATAAGTTCGAGCTCTGATCCTTTCATCACATCACTTCCTAAAATACGCGCTCTCGTGCCAAGCCACCTCTCATTCCTTCCTTCAGTATTTCCTGAAATGTGACCGCCTCCATGGAGCCTTCTCTAAGAGGAATTGAGCCCATCATTCCATTCCCTGTATCCAACAAATAAGTCCAAGGTTGTTGTTTGAAGGTCCAACGCTATAGATCATCTGACCTTTTCACTGGCTCTATGGCCTCACCATTGCAGGGCAGGATGGGTTTCTCCTCTGCCTACACTGAAGAAAGTAAATCTAAGAGAGCAAATGGTTCGTTTACTTGATCCATATACATTTAGCACAATGCCAATACACAAGGATGCTGAATAAATGTGATCTGCTGATGATTTAATTACTTGGTCCATACCAGCAACAGGAACCATGAACTCTAAAATCTGTTTCCCCCATGTTATAATATGCCTGATGCAGAGGCTATTATTAAACTCCTTCTCTGCATTTACTTTCACAGAAGAACAAAAGAAAGATAACAAGAAAACATCAAATTAATTATTTTCCCACATCATGTGTTCTAAGATACCTTTAGAATAGTGATGCCTTGTATTTAAAGGTGCCTCATTTAAAGTTTAATTACCATATGTGCTGTATGGGTTATTCTGTAAGCCTAAAATGGATAACTAGAACATGTCAATACTCATTTTTGAAGTACTTGTAGCATTCAGTGCATGCACTATTATGGAGAACTTACACTCAGAGCAAAAAGATTTGTAGCAAAGCATATGACCTTCTCCCCACTACAATGACCATCCCCTAATTAGGCAATGCATCTGATAGTCATTAACAGGAATGAGATAATGAATCACTTTCTCTCTTCTTTGTTAATTTGCTGTAACCAAGCGGCTAATGGATGTCAGAGCTGACTGATTGCACTGATTATAGTGATTTATAGTTGCAACAAAACAATTTAAAACCATTCTGATTATTCATGTTAAAGATGCTTTATGTTTTGTTTACTAAATGTTTTATGTCCCCCTTTCTCTACCCCTAAAGTATAATCCCCCTCCTACCCTACTACTTTTCACAACATTATCTCCTTCTTCCTGGAAAACTAGGAAGTTGTAGGCTTCTTTTAGTGTTTCAAACTAAGTCATTTCATTTTGTTTATATATATATATTCATTTTGCTTATATATATGTGTATATCTATATATATATATATATATATAGAGAGAGAGAGAGAGAGAGAGAGATAAAGTTTACACAGTAGAAACAAAAAGCCTTAGGGGTAGAAAGAAAACTTCAGTGGTGCCTAGTTCAAAAGAAGACAGAAATAAGAGGAAATAAGGCAAACTTCAAGCCACTTACCTTGGGGCTTCCAGTCCCTTCCTCATCCTCCACAGACACATCAGTAGCCAGAATCTCAGCTTTGATGGTATCCAGAGCCTTGAGAATCCAGCTGTGTTGCCGTTTGATTTGCCTCTGCAGCTCTTTCCATTGACTTGCAATCATCCGCAGCATGTCCTTCAATCCTTCTCCAAGAGGAGGGGAAAGCACCAGTTACAGACTTGGTTGGATTTTTACCACTAGTATTTTATTTAGTAAGTTAGATAAATATTCCAAATATCATTCACCTTTTTAAATGACCATTACCTTAACCTGCCTTATTAGCATTTGTCTTTCATAAAGAGAGGGGTGATTTCTGACTTGATGTAAGGCATGAGATGCAAAAATGGGATAACCACATAGATCCATATTTGGAATCGACTTAGATTCAGTTTATTGCCAAAAAAAAAAAAATCGCAATTCACAATGTAAAAAAGTGTTAACACTATAGCTTCATAATTCAAATAAAAGGTCCTGTATGTACCTGTGTAGGAACTTTGTAAGAATTAGAAAGATGTATGGGAATAGGTGAGACTAATGATGAGAAATACAGTGAATGGGTGAGAATAAAGAGAGTGGTGTTTAGCATTAGCACATCCAATTAATCCAACTCTTCTCTTACTTAGTTGTGGAGCTCAAAGCAAAAAACAAATTGTAATTCATCCTCTACTGGTTTCTTACTACTAGGATAAGTATAACCAAATGACAAAACTATTTTTCATTTATAATCTTTTCCTCATAAGTACATTAATACTTGTGAAAGAATTGGTTTAAGGCCAAAACTCTACTAATGTAATGACCAGCAAAGAATCTGCAAAATGTTGATGTGTGTGAATTGGCAGGAAAATAATCAGATATCCCTAGATTGCCTGTCTTATATCTGTAATGATATCTATAAGTACTCTAAAGTGTATGCATTAGAACTATATGCACAATTCTCATTCATTATCTTAGCGGTATTTCCAGAGCATCTACATCAAAAAGCATGACTATATGCACAATTCTCATTCATTATCTTAGCGGTATTTCCAGAGCATCTACATCAAAAAGCATGTCAATGTGAAGTTTTCAGGAATGTGATTTCAATTGAAACTGGAGCAAATAGCAAGTCTGAAATAAAATGAACAGACCATTTGGAGGCAGTATTTCATCTTATAAGTATCACAGCATTGTATGCAGTATATGAAACATTTATAAATCTTGAAGGTCAATCTGATAATGTAAATATTAATAATACATAAGGAAGTGAATATAAGCAGTAATTTACAGCAATGCTTCTTCATTCTTAATAGTCTGGAGACATAAAGACTTGCAATATTTCAGGAGGATTTACCTGCTTTGTGAGACGCAACAAGCTCAAGAAGTTGGTGTCCTTCCTCCTCCACAGCTTCCTTGAGAGCACAATGACTGTCTACATTCAACTTGAAACTCTGCAAGGAAAAATATGAGCATCAAACCCCAGCAAGGCAGTTAAATGGAAAACATCCACACAAAATTAGTTGCTACTTTTTATCAAGGATCACACAGTTCAGTTTACCCAATAGGAAAACTAATTTGCAATACTAAAAGCTATTGATATTTGGGATCTGGGCTCACAATGTTTCCATTAGATCAGCAGAGTGCATCTGTTTGGAAACAGCTGACAAATCTAGAAATTCATTAGGTTTTGATGAAAAGTCACATCCTGTAGGCTATATCAGTAGTAACAGAATTTTATAAAATACACTGAATTTCTATCAGCACATAGGAACAATTTTCTTCCCTTAAAAAAAAAATGTTAGTGATAGTACCATTTATGAAACCATAAAAAAATGGCAGCCTAAAATAGTTTAGCCTTATATGTACATATATAAATCCATTAATATAGTAGGGCTTGATACAGCTCTGTTTCTCAGATATTACACAAACCACAGAATATCAAGGTAGATTTAGGTGCTGTATTGAGAAGTAAAATGCTTTTCAAATCTCTTTTTTTAAGTTTGTTCCCTGCAATGTGATACTACTTTATAAGTGATACATCAAGCACATCAAGGGCATTTTTCACTCATGACGGTCATCCAAAACACAAAAATTGCTATCATGGCTGAAGTCCAACTCAGAGTCATTTCTTTCAGGAAGGCTTCCCCAAAGCCTTATATGAAGCTAATTACTCCCTTTTCTCTGTTACCTCTGCTCTTTATAACTGCTTCTACTGTAGAGTTTATCACACTATATGCTGTTTTATTTTGACACCTAACTATGAAATTATAAATGATTTCATATTTATCTGCAAGTCATGTTAGACACAAGGTGTTCTATATGTTTGCAGGTATAGTGGCTACTGTTGAACTGAATCAATAGCACTCTCTGAAGAGTAAGGTTTCCACTTAAATATTTCAAGAAATGCAAATGGTTTCCCAAAGCTTTTTCCATTTCTGTAATTTTATAAGGCATTCCAAGCACAAGAGGACCAATGAAGAGTAATCCCAGTGATCAATCTGTTGAATCATAGGTTAATTTTCAGGTGAAAATCCATTCCTTAACTTGAATTATTGAAGGACAAATTTTGAAATCCTGTGTGTTAGATTTTGGCTTCTCTGTGATAGTGCTCCAAAATACACAAGATATTTTGTTCCCACTAAACACACACTAAACAACAGCTGTATGCACTGTACTGAACTTATTATTAAGAATATTTGCCAGACATTCTACATGATACAATCCTAGTTAGAATATAATTTAGACAAAGGAGGTTAAATAACCATAAATAGTGAAACTGGGTATTCATTCATTTGCTTGAAAATCATGCATTATGCCTATTCTGTACACTGGACCAAGCAATAGTCATTTAGGGGAGACAATCATGGCCACTGGCATCAAAGGGCTGTTACTAGGAAAATGAAGTGCAGCCTGAGTCGACTTAGATGGTCAGTGGTGAGTGCAGGCTCTCCCTTCTTTATTGGGTAAAAGGAGTCTTTTTAAAATTCAGAGGATAAAAGCAGAATAATTAAAAGAAGTTGGGATGAAGAAGATAGGGACAGACAGCTCAGGCCATGAAGCTTAAATATAAGAATTTTGACCAAAAAAAAAAAAAAAACTGACTCCAAAATTATGAATCATTTTATCTAAGTCAAGGCATAAGAAAGAATAAAATTTCAGCTGAATATAGCAGGACATGACAATGTTAGGTTCACTATTTCTTCTTTCAGCTACAGGTATTTCATTGAATAAAATAGGATATTGCAGTGTATAGGAAGCCTGATGCTTCTGGTCAATCCAAACAATTATAATGCCTGTGAAAAATTAAATATTTAGCAAAATTTATAGCCAATATACGGTAATGTTTACTTCTTGCCTCTGCAGTGGAAATTCTTAACTTTGAAATAATGCTATGTAGAATGAGGTGTACGTATGTTTCAGACAGACAGGACAGGTGAAAGGAAAACACTTGAGATCAATTTAGGAGTGCAAAGATTTGGGAGGACAATATTCTAGAGATGTTGTCATGACTGTAAATTTGGTTTAGTGTTCTGTTTACTTCTCTGTTTGGCCTACAGCAGATCTGTGCTCAAGGATTGGTAATAGTGAGCTTCCAAAGAGGTATGTCAGGTATGTCTCAGGGTAAAGAGAATCTAAGGACTTATGGGTAGGTTAGGTAATTTGACATAGTTAAAACCAAGGGTATATAATAGATGTGGCTGTATCTGCTTCTGCCTCAAGGTTATGTGGAAGCAATTGATTAGGAGATTGGGGGGAAATGAGGTATTCATGATTAGGGAAAGAGATAAGCTGATAGACTCGATGCTATAGAAAAGAGTCATTTGATACAACAATTACCCATAGTTACACCACTGCTTTATTTTCAGGTGTACCCATTAACCATTAATTATATTATATTAACTAAGGAGTCTACAGTGGGATCTACAAGGGGGCATATTAACAAAACTGTAAAATTTCTGGCTACTAAGAATTCTATAATAAGTTCTCCTTATTTTGCTTCCTTCTTTTTCCTAAGGAAGGGAACCTAGATAAAAGGATTTACTTGGGTTTTTTTTTTTTCCTTTGAACTTGAGAGTTAGACACATTTCCATTCTTGTACTACTAACATGTTTCCTCAGCAATGCCTTATGTTATATAATAGACATAACAATATCCACAGCACTCCCTGAAAATGCAGAGCATTCTCCAGAGATTGAATTTATGGCAACAACATTGCCATAGGCAGGCAGCATAGTCCTTTGTCACTGATTATGTAAAATTCCACAAATATGAGTCATTTGGGGTCCTGTGGGACACTGGATCATTTTTAGTGTCCTTAAAGCAGCGAGTAAGTAAATGACTAGAAGAGAATAACTAAGGAAATGGAAACTACAGTGAGCAAAGGAATGCATCAAAAAGATGACACATCAGACTGACCAGTGGATACATCCATTACTGCCATCTCAGCATTACAGCTTGTGTGAACCTGAGCACAATACCTCTTCGCAGGGCCCAACTATGGAGTAGCATGTTGATTATATTTCAAATATGATCAGACTTCATAAAACAGGTAAAATACTATATCTGATCCTATTGTATTTTATACAATAAAGTTTGATGGGAATGTGGAAGTCATGTGGATCTGAAATGAAACCAAGGCAATGCATACCTCTGTGGGAAACAAAATTCTGACAAACATGAAGAATGAATACTCATGAGGGATATAAGGATATAGCTCTCCTGGTACAGTATATAGTGGGAAAATCATAGTCACATTCAGCTTAAAGATCCAGTGTGGCTCAGTCCTAGCAGCATCATATCTTGAACACACTTACAATCACCCCTACAGAATACTGCTAGTGTCAGTCACTAGTAGGTATCAACAGTTCCACTGAGGTCCATGAGTTCTTATTACATTTGTGAACAACCAGAAAGACCTAGAGGAAATACTGAGTCTTTCCTGACCTAGATTTTAGCTTTTTTTTTAAAAGTATAAATCAATGCAGTATTTAATGATTACTCTGTACTAGGCCTCTAGATCCCAAAATTAACAATCTACAATCCTGACACAAGCAGCTTATATTTGACTGGGTAAAAGAAACTGTAAAGATTTCTTGAATCAAACTGTCCTATATGAAACAACAGTGTAAACCAACATTACCTCAATAAAAAGAAAAATTTGTTTAAATCTTACATAACCCAACACAGAATATGTAATGAAGACCCGGCATATATTAGAGTGATAGAAACTTAAATGGAACAGTGATATGGCCTGCCCAGTGAGATTCAATTAAAAAAATTAATGAAGCTATCATGTTGGTCAAATAAAACAAGGTTGTGATTGTATTAGTGTGTTAGAAGGGTTGGGTAGGTATGGAAGCCAGGCTTTACAGAGTCTGAGAGAAAACTTAGGGAGAAAGGTTGCATGAGGCTTGGAGATACACTATATTGTTGCAGGAAGCAGGATACCACAAACAATTTGATGTTGCTGGAACAGGGTACAAGCAAGGAACCTTGGGGACACATGTTACTTAACTCCAAGAGCCATAAAAGTGTCATGGAAGAAGATGCCAACAATAATGGAGAGTGACTGGTACAGTTCTGTGTTCTAGAATGATCTTCCTAACTGTTGTGTAAAGTCGACTTTAAAAGGGCAGCCTGGAGACAAGAAGGCTATTTAGGAGGCTGCTATGATAATATAGGCCAGATGTTTCTGCATGCTCATATTTTTTTTTAATTAAAAAAAGGTATGCTTTTTCTTCCAAATGAATGGAAGAAGGAAAAATAGAGAAAATCTTCGGTCTTTTTCAAGTTTTTCTCAGTGCGTGAGAGTAGGATGTGCCAGAATTTAGTTCTTTGGCTGTTCTGATGATAAATACCAGAGGTTATTAGTCAGGAGTCTCCAAATGTGAAAGACATATTGAACTGATGAACTTTTACTCCCCCTGTCATTTTAAAGAGATGGTATATATGCTGATGAATAAGACACTTGATGACACTTTTTCTTCACACAAAAGATTTTTACTACCCTAGGAAAATGAAAACTTGTCTTTTTACAAGGGAAGGAGGAGGAATGTGTATTCAGTCAAAAAAGCAAAGGCTTGAAAAGTCACCTGCTACCTGCCTCAGGCTATTGCTGCCTGGCTCCTACCATCTTGCATTCCCAAAGGGGCTCTTGGTGGGGAAGGAAGCCAGACTCCCCTGTGCAAGGCCTGGCAATTTCTCTCCTCTCCCATACCATCCACAGAGGATGGCTAGATGTACCGGTTTTCAAAAATATAAAATACACCTTTCAAATGCCATATGTGCCAAGCATTGAAAGATCTTTACAAGTGAACATGTTGTTAAAAATCCCCTAAAATCTTGATATAGCCATTTAAATAAAGACTATGGAAACACACGAAAAAAAAAAAAAACACAGCCAGAACACATTACAAACAACAGCAACAAAAAGATAATGGTTCAAAACTGTATCAATGGTAAAAGTGGAATGAAATAAATAAATAGTGCAGGTAGGATAACACAGCAAAATGTCAACAGCATCTGTGCCATAAGATATGGAGTTAATATGGTCTTATGGAATATTCCCAATGCTAAAGTTTTCTGAAACAAAATAAAAATAATATTATCTAACTTCTATGTTGTCAGAATTAACAATAAATAATAAATGTAAAGCATTGAAACAGTGCCTGGAAATGAAAAGGAACCCCCCCCCAAAAAAAAAAAAATCATTGCAGGCTTTTAATTTCACTTTTTCTATTTTCTAAATGTTCTTGTGCTAGATGGTACTTTCCAGCATTTTCAGATGGAAAGTGACACTATATATCTGGAGGCTCTCTGAACTCCTCAAGTGCAGATACCAGGTACCCTCTAATTTTTGTGACCACCAGCACAGGCCTGTCCACAGGAGCCCCACACAGACACGCTGCTTGCTGGAATGCAGAGAAGGACAAACACTGGCTAGCACCAGCATTCAGGGTCTTCCTTTTGCCTCAGGTGTGTGCCCTCAGACTAGTCAGACTAGTCATCTAACCCTTCTGGGCTTCTGTTTCCTTAGCTATGGTCCAGGCATTTTGGACTCAATATTTTCCAGTCTTTGGACACTTTGATTTTATCTTTAAGCCAGGCAGTTGGGATGGGTGGCTTGGGAGAATTTTTATTTATTCTAAACTAGAGAATTTTCAAAGGGGTAAGAATCCCAAAGGCCATCTAACCACTCATCTACCCCAGGGCAACTCTGTCCCTCAACCATCCCAGGCAGATGTGTCCATTCTATTTTTAACCATCTCCAGGGAAGTGTCTTCTAACTCCTCATCCTGAGTCCGCAACATTTCTTCTCAGGAATTTAAGAGCACCATGAAGAGCAACACAAGATTTCCTCTGTGTACGATTCCTTGCCAATTCTTCCCCCAGTGCAGGAGTTGGAAATCAGAAGCATTGTGAGATGATGCCAACAAAAACCAGGCAGCAAATCAATCACCAAGCCCTACCAATTTATTTCCCCATCCTCACCTCTCCATATACACTAACACTGCCCTAGATCAGGCCCTCATTGTCATTCCTTGCCAGGGTGTTGCACCAGTCTATAGTCAAAACTACATTTATTCTTTATTTGTGGTATGTGTCTATAAAGGTGCAATCATTATCCTAAGTTTGGAGCACGTGGCTGCAAACAAGATGAATATGTTCTCTGTCCTGACAGAGTGGGGCAGCAAGGATGAGGGAACACATCTTATAGATATTGAGATTCCAAGAGGCTCATGACACCTGGGGTATTGGTGGTAAGCACGGGCTCCAAAGCTAGACAACCTAGGTTCAAATCCTGGTTCTTCTGTGTAACTTGGAGCAATTCTATATATTCTTCATCCATAGAAAAGGGAAAATGTTACTGCCTACTTTGTGGGGTTGTTGTGAGGGTTAAATTCATTGACAGCTATAGAACAGAGCTTAACATATTGTAATATAAAATAAAATAAAGATATTTTACTACATAAGATGGCCCATCTACAAAACAACTTTCTCCATCCTACAAAGATATTCCTCTTCTTAAACCCTTCCCAAGGTTATATAATACAGTCAATGTCCCTGGCATGACTTACAGAAGCTTCTAAGAGCCTACTCAAGTCTGCTTCTTGGGCCCCCTGTATCCTTTAAATATGCTTGAACTAAACAAAGTTTCCAGTTTGCTCCATCAGGCTTGCTCCCATAAGATCTTGTTCTTGCTGGCAACTCTGCTAGGCAAGTCCTTCCCTCCTCCTCCTGGCTAAGCCCTGCTCATTCTTTAAAAACCAGCTCACCTAGGTGTCATTCTCTTTAGTAAATTTTCCTCCTGGTTTCCCCTCCCCAGCAGTCACAGTACCTGTGTAGAGCTTCAGTAACTAACACTGTTAACTATTAATGATGTCTCCATTCCATCTGTGAGTTCCTTGAGAGAATAACTGTTTCATACATCTTTTTGTATTCTCAGTGCCTTGGACAGTCGTCACAACAGCACATACATCTAATAAATGTGCAGGGGGCAAGTGAGTGAAGATTCAAAGACCCATGTAGCTTTCAAACTGCCTACAGCATTTGGGAAGATATTGGTGCAATCACTCTTCACTTGAAAGTAGCTGATAAATGTCCCCAAATTTTACTCAGTGAACACCATGTAAATGAGCTGTCATGTTCCTTCGCTTACAAAATTACTTGCCAATTACACTTAGATGATCCCAGTGTAATTGCCATGTAAACTGTACCCTGGCTGAGATAGCCCAAATCATCAATTTAACTTTACCCTCTCATCATACGGTACTTACCACCTAATTAAATAAATGGTCAACCACCACCACAATTGTATATCTCCCCACCAAGTGAAGGGACCACAATCTTCATTGATATATTATTATGACAATCCACTACACACCTCCAGGTATAAAGTCAGAAGCTTCAAAAAACTGAAAGCACTCTGCACTCAAGAAAGAAATTCTAAGTTTACAATAAAAAGATAAACATTACAAAAAAAAAACTTTGTTGTCTTTTTTTTTTGAAAAGGCACTAAGAAAGAAAGACAAAAAATCCTCATGCTTCCTGAGAAGACTTTCTTCCTGAAACCTCAGATAATAAAAACTTTCTAAGCATTTGAAAGTAAATTTAGCTCTTCAAACAAATCGCAATTTCTTTGAAACAAACAGCTATACTTTTTTGTGGAAAGTAAATGTATTTTGCTAAAACTGCCATCCTTTTCGGATAGACTCGCTAAGATCCTACATACGAAATAAATAGGTGAGAGATATCCTGAATGTTCATGGGGCCTTTTAGTAACCAAATTTTCATTTGTCTTTCCAGCTGCCACCTCCACACTTGGCACAGGTAATCACATTGACTTCTCAGCATGGCTACATTAGGCTAAATGGATTCTCAAACAGAGGTTTTGTCTAAAGGGACCATTTGACTTCTAGAACACACTGTTCTGAGACTCTGATTGAAAAGGAGGTCAATGCTGGCCCAAATATTTCTCTACCCCCTGTGGTGGAATAATTGATGCGCAGCAGCCCCTACAGATGTGGAGTCACCAAGGTGATGGATGGATATAAGTATATTATTCACACGTACATCTGCCAATATATAGGTCCCAGTGCAAACACCAGGACTTAAGAATATTATGTGGATTTAGGACAATCCCTGAAGGACTCCAGTTCCATTAAAAATTTGTTTGGCTGCCTGGGGCAGATCTAGTTCAACTCCCACATGCTTCATGCTTTTGAGAGAGGGAACCAAACTGCTTTAAAAATAAATTTAATAAATTTTGTAATGTCAAGTCATTAACATTCTGTCTAGTCATACAGTCTTCAAATTTTGAAATACAAACGTTGACCTGTGGAATTTTTTTTAACCTTCCTAAAATCTGAGTTAACATTTTTATTTTTCTTGTGTTTTCTGCCAAAGGGGATGAATTACATCCTGAAAAGATTCCTATTCCCCCCCCCATCGGTGTTTCCTTGTCACAAATGTACAGACGATACCCAAAAAGCTTTGTGACCAGAGTCTACTTCTGTTTGAAAATAGTGGAGGAAGTAATTCAACTTACAGCTACTCACTTACAGATATCCTCAGTTATTCTTTGATGATTTATACTATTAGTTATAATTTGCCACTAATAGTGGTAGCAATGCTGCTTTTACACATTCTCCTTCATTCATTTACCAGATATTTTTAGCATCTGTTACAGATGAATATGCAAGGATGGATGTCAGAGGAGACACCCAAGAGACACAGCCAACCCTCAAGGTGATAGCCAGAAGTGAAAGAGGGGAGAGAGGGGAGATTTTTCAACCTCTCTAGGAAAACCTGAGTTGCTCACACAAGTTTTCATATCTCTAAGCTACACATAAATCTCCCAAAATAGAACAAAGCATCCTTACATATGAGATGTTGATTTGATCCTCACAACAGAACTGAAACTGTTTCAGGCCTGAAACTTTTACCCTGATATAACTTATATTGAGTGACTTATTTCAATATAATTCCACTTAAAACAGAGAAGATAAGTAAGTGTACAAAGGAAGAAAGACGGTAGGTGACAACACCCTAGCTCCTGTGAATCAGACCATGCACTGCCTCTCATCCATAAATAAAGTGTCCTTGGCCTGTGTGTGAACCCGTATAGCCCAAGGCCAGCCTGTACACTGTCTCTTCAGTGCTTAGCATACCAGTGCCCTAAATAGGAAGTGCTTAATAAATGCAGTGTTTCCCTGACCTTCAAATCAAAAATAGTCATTGCATCTAAAAAAGAATAATAAAGTAATATAGTAATAAAATGTCTAGGCATCAAAAATTTTCAAAACACAAACTGCTGATTTTATGTCCAAGGGTTCTTAGACTAAATTAGGCAAAAAGTACATTTCTCAAGTACTTTAAACAGTTCAGGAACTCTTTCCAACTGAAAAGGGAAGGCAATATTATTTGTCTCCTAAATCCAAAGAATTGGAGTTACAGAGTCAAAAGAATGTGGTCCAGGGCTTTTACATGTCCAAAATGAACCTCCAGTTCCCAGACATGGATCTCAAAATGCCTGCACTCTATGAATTCCCAGCAGATCTTTCCATCCTCCAGTCACCAAAGGATATAAAGCTGGTATTGAGTATTTCAATCCCACAAAGAGAAGTAAGGTTGCTGCTCCCCACAAAACTCCCATTCACTCTAAACTGCAGGGAATTGAGGGGGATGAGAAAATGGAACTTCAAAGCTTCTACAAGGCCACCAGCTCTCTTCAGGGAGGCTGAGGTATGTGGCAGCCAAATTCACGTAGCTCAGGCTTCTGAAGTCTGACCAAGTGACTGACTGCATTCCATTAGTTAAACGGCACAGTCATGAGGCAGCTGCTGGTCTTGTGGACACAATCTGCTTGAGCCAGGGTTGTCAATTACCTGGGCAGAGAAAGGTGGGAAAGGAAAGGTGGGTACCAGAGAGTACGGAAAAGGAGGGCCTGTCATCTTTTAGCTTCAAATGGAGCACAACTGCAGACAGGAGAGCAAGCAAATGGAAAACAGTTGCATATATTTTGGGGAATATTCTTAAATTGCTAAAAACTCTGAGAAGTATACTATTTTTCTTAGTAAGTCAGTTTATGAAAGCTACTAATAAAAATATGATATAATATGAAGATTTAAATGTGGGTGGTAAATGTATGAAAACATTTGTGTTCAAATTTTGTTATCCAGACACATTATTAGTTTAATCCAAATTGGTTTTATAAGTATCTAGGGTAACAATACAATATGGAAGAAACAATCCTTGAAGGGTACCAAGACTACAAGCACTGTGTGCAGGATTTTGCCATGATCACCTTGTGGTGATCACCTCAAATTGCAGGGAACAATCCTAAAGTGAACAATAAAGTTCAAGAAGGGGGCTTTAAAAGCGATCTCTACAAACAATGATTCATACATGTTTCTTAAGAACTAGAGCTATAACTGTAGCTACAGAATGACAAGTTCTTATTACATAGGAGTCCTGAGTTGCTGTTATAGAAAGAAACTAATGGGATAAAGAAGAGACTTTCAACTGGTATTAAAATAATCTGAATGTTCACTACAGTATTATTTACAAAAGCATGAAGAGGCAGCTTTTAAATGGCTATAATCATGGGAGTGATAAAATTGTGGCACATTCACACAATAAATTATTAAGAAGCTTCTGAAATTTGCAATCTATCTTCATGTACTGACAAAAGGATGCCTGAGATATATTTAGATTGCAAAAAAGCAAGTTGTTAAAGAGTTCATATCACAAATAGAAAAATTCTTAAAACTGATGCAATTTTAGATAAAAAGGTCCAGAAGGATATAGAACAAACTTTTTATATTCATGACACAAGGGAAAGTAAAACTCTTACTTTTAATTTTATGCTCTTTTATATGGCTTGAATTTTTTCCAGTGAGTAAAATTTAATGTTTTTCTTGAACTAGAGTCCCATCAATAAAACAGTTGCATGAAAGACAAAGTTCACTCATCTTCAGCACATGCCCCAGTGGGCATGAAATTCTTATAGCATCTGCCCCCTCTTACTATGCAAACAGATTTGCAGTGTCCATATTCCCTGGCTTCATACACCTTCTGACTGAATCTAGAACCTCAGTCCCATTCCATGTACAGACAGCAAAGCTTTTAGCCGGTTTTCTCACTTTTCACTACATTCAAGTCTTGGTCAGACTGCTTTTGGTTGTAGGGCAGCAGGTCTTCCTATCTATTCCCAGGGACATTAACCTCAGGGGAGACAGGAAAGACAAAACAGACATTGCTCTTGAGATTTCTGACTAGACAATAGAGAGTTTCAAAAAGAAAACTGCTAACTTGTCTCTCTAATTTCTCCCTCCTTCCCTAACCTCATCCCTTCTTTTTATATTTTTTCCTTTTTTTATAAAGAATATAGTCTTTAAATTATTTTTATAGTCTTACAATCTCTGCACATAACCCTGACACACATTCTACATTTCTTTCACTACACAGATATCATTTAATCTACTCATTCAACAACATCTCCCTGATTTCCAGCTTGTTCCATTCATGTCTAAGCAGATTCCCTAGAACACACTGATCTTTCCAGGACTGGACTTAGAATGTGCTTTTGCCAAGGGAACAGACCTGTTACATGTCTGTAAGTCTGGCCTTCACATCTGCCTAACCTTAGATTCCTCAAAATGTTGAGGTGTTTATGTCTTTTCAGAAGAGGGCCCAAAAACTGCTTTCAAAAATATTTTTAATTCACATAACAGATAAGGGACTCATTTTTGTAACATATACAAAGCTCCCATAAATCCTTAGGCAAAAGGCCAATGACCCAATAGAAAATCAGACTAAGAACAGAGCAAACAGTTCTCAAATGACTCTTAAAATTATGAAGAGGTACTCAACTCCACTTAAAACACAAGAAATACAGACTAAACCACAATAAGACACCATTCATAACTATCAAAGGGACAAATTGGATCAACCATGTGATAACAAGTTGTAACAACTATAAGACAATTTTATGCAATCTTTGACCCAGAAATTTCATAAATAAAGAGTTTGTTTGAAGGACATACATATGCAAGTATCCTAGAATTTTCACTGAAGCACTGTTTGTAAAAGAAGATTACAAACAACCTAAGTTCCCTTCAATAAGAGACTTATTAAATAAATTATGACATTCACTATGCAGGAACACTATATTGCTACTCAAAGGAATTAAGTAATTCTGTATTTACTGATTTTGAATTATCACATAAACTAAGGGAACAAAGTTAAGTATACATATACATTTGTATTCAAATATCTGAAATAACATTAAAAGGATATTAACAAGAAACGGTGGTTGCTTTGAGGGAGGAAAACTGGTAACTAGGAAGAACCAGATGAAAGACTTCTTTTGACTCTTTAAAATTTTATTTTATCTTTAGAATTTTGTAGTATATCCATATATTAACTAGCAAAATAAAAACACATTAAGAGAAAGTGATAACAGCCCACCGATATATATATATATATATATAGAATATACTCCTAATGCTGTACTTAGATTCCATAGTTATACCCTCATCTGTTATACCCTCATAGTATATATATATATATATATATATATATATATATATATATACACATATATATAAGTATATATATAAGTATAGCACATACTTATATAAGTATATATATATAAGGATAGCATAGTATGCTATACTTAGATTCCATAGTTATACCCTCATCATTTAGTTCATCTATGCCAAGTTGACCCCATCTTTATGGAATGTATGACTAATTAATATCACTCTGTTTTGAAATAAAATCAAATCTTCAGTGAACCCCCATTGTCCCCAGAGAAAAGTTGAATTCACTAAGAAGACATTCAATCTCCTTTACCATCTGGCTCTAAACTGCAAGACTCCAAACCTGACTCCACCCTAAACCATGACTCACCACACCTCTGTTACTTGCCCATAACATGTCTTTGTATTTCCCCTTCTCCCTTTCTAGTCAACAAGTCACACATATATGGTCTGTGAAGTCAGTATCAAATTACCATTTTGAACACTACCTACTCTAAGGAAAAATCAATAAACTTTTTTTCTGAGCTGCAAACATTACAAGCTTATCCCACATAAGTTTACTTATTAAAATTATATTACATTTTTCATTTATGAGTCTATGGACAGCTACATTTAACCCATGGAATTCTACCTTAGTTTGAAAACTCCTCAAAGACGGAAGCCAAATTCTCCTAATCAAGTACTCCTAATACCTAAATAACCACATAGCACTCATAGGTGCTTAGAACATGAATTCATGTTTACCCTTACCCCTATGTTTCCTCATTTATCAAACAGAATTAAGAATGTGGTTCTTCCAAGGCTGTTTTTACATAGTTGTTACTATTTACACAACACAACATGGTGTTATCTATACAAATTTATTCCCTAAGTTGAAGTCAAACTGTTATACTTGGTTCTTTACCCCAAAATCTTGCACAGCTGTCTGGGGTTAGTATGACTCTGCTTTCCTCTACCGGATACCCTGATTGGATATAAATAAAAGAAGCTTTGGTTTATTTTCCTACAGTTAATTGCAAGTGATATGGTGCCTACTTGGTGAGGCAGGCATGCATATAAACTAGGATATCAGTTATCTTTTTAGAAGCAAATGAAGGTTTTGTGTCATCACAAAACCTCAGGGTAAGGGGTGGGCAGAGTTGCTGGCTTGTTTTGCCCTAATCCTGAAGATACTATTCTTGTAAGGGGAACAAAAAAAAAATCTAAATACTCTGCCAGGAACTATATATGATGTCTCTACTCATATGATTTTTGGTAATTTTTGCTTTTTAGCAAAAAAACAATTTCTTTAGTCAATAAAAAAAGACAGCAGGAGAAATAATCAAAATGTCCCTCAAGTGATGAAAGGGTATATAAATTATGGTATATCTATGCAGTGGACTACTATGCCACAATAAAAATGAATGAACAACTGACACTTGAAACATCAAAATAATATGCTGGATAACAGAAATCAGACCAAAACAGTAAAAGTACATGCTATTTGATTTATATAAAATTTCTGAAAGTACAAACTAACTCTAACAATGACAGAAAGATTAGTGGTTGCTTCAGAATTTAGGAGAAGTCAAAAAGTGTGGGAGAGAAGAATTACAAAGTACTGTGAGGAAGCTTTGGTGAGTAATGAATTTATTCACGTTCTTAATTATGGAAATGGTTTCATGTGTGTGTTTGTCAAAACTTGTATACTGTAAATATATACAGTTTATGATGTGTCAATTTTATGTCAAAGCTGAAAATATAAATAAGGGAACAAAGGTGAAAGAAAAGGGAGACTGTCCAAGAACATATATATACAATGTTATTTTTAAAGTGGTTTTCAAATAAGAAAGATATTCAGTATGCTCAATACTAACAAAATACCTTTCCAGAATGACATTTTCCTGAAAATGTCATTTTCTTGGAAGATAGGAATTGTATTTTTGAAAGGAGCAGCCAGGTTACAAGCAGATGATTAATTATCATGGAAAATCATTGATGTATCATTGCAATTTCACAGTATTTCTTACAGTTAAAATAAAGCTCCTTCATATCTCTCGAAAAGGTATTGTGAAGCTTTAATTGATTTGTGTTGGTAAAAACCCTTGGCTACCATCATGGAAAATAATTGAATTAAGCATCGAAATACAAATGTACAACTTTTGTTATTGTTTTTAATATTTGTTGTTCTTTATAATAAACATTGCAGATGCCAACTATCCTAACATATTATTAAATCAGGAGAAAAACTATACCCAAAGCTCATACATCTGTTGATTTAATGTTAAATTATAGAATCTATATAGAGATTTAAAGAAACCCATATCACCAACTTTACTTACTGGATAATTTTGAAAACACCACTTGCCCACTCATTAAGTAGTGATGATTTGTGTACTACGGAATATAAATCCTAAGGCATATTCACATGCTTTCTTTAGGAGAAGGGAGACTGCTTTTTTGCCTTCTTTTTAGAAGAGTAATTTAGTATTTACTAAAGACCTGAGTAAGGAAACAAACATGAATAATAATATTGGTCAGAAGACAATGTAGATACTTACGGAGATAGAATAACTCAGAGTTTGTTTGAAAGGTGTCTCAACAACAGACTGTGTGGAGAATAAAAGGCACAGAAGCAGCTGAACAGCGACTATTTGTAGTTGTCCTTGAGTATCACTCAACAGTGATTCACACACACTGGGTTTTCAGTTAATTGTTAAACCATAGTCTTCATAATTTCAGACATGAAATTTGCTAATGTAACTTAACATTCAGCAACAAGCAAGTCTGGAGATCCCTGACTATTTACAAAGCAGCGATAAAGATATTTCTATGCCATCTGTATTCCAACCAATAAAATCAAACATGATCAGAGAGAAAACTTACCCAAGAAAGTGTTGTTTATTATATGAAACAAGGCTATCCTTTAGGAGATAAGCATTTTAAGAAGGATTCTTTGCTTGAGGTTAGAGATCCACAACAAAGGGGATGGTGGCTTCCACATATGAATTGGAAGGGAATGTCATTAGGAGGCAGGTACAGATACCTGCAATTCATTATGGTCAGCTTTGAGGAATTCTACAATTTATAAGTCCAGAAATACAATAATCATAAGTCACAACTAGCAATTTAAATCTAAATGTAAATTGATGTCCTCACTTGCACTAGCCACATTTCAAGTGTGCAGAAGATCCACGTGGTTACTGGCTCCTGTATTGGCTAGTACAATACAGAATAACACATCATCACAGAAATGCTAGCAGACAGGACCTGGCCAGCACATGGATGCTAGAAGGGACTCTGTTATAAAGATTTGAAAATAAGAGTGCACACTGGTTACAAAGAGCCCATGTCACTCAACTTCCAAAGAAAAGGGAGACCTTGGCTCATAGTATGGTTCTCAGTAAGTAGCCTAGGGTTGAAGTGCCTTTTATGTCCCCATGCCCTCTGGGACCTCAAAACTAAATGTGTGTTTTCCATAAAACATTAACTCAAGAGAAATTAAGACAGCACACTTAATGTGAAATAAAGTTCATATACTCCTGTTTAAACACAGATTAGAATTTCTGTCAGAACAATGCCAGTGAAAAGTTGACATTCTAATTAATACAATTTACATTATAAAGCACTGAATATCTTTATCTTGCTATTACGAAATGCCCTCTTTTAAAAAAAAATATAAAGGCTCTACTCAACAGAGAATTTAGTACTCAGGGCAGTAGTTAAAATCCTTGTACAAGAAAGGTGGTTAGGTCACTGGCATTTTTACACACCATCAACCCAGGTCTCTAAAATGGAAAGTAATACATTCATCTACCACAGTTTTGTCATTCTTTATCATCTGAGAGGCTATTTGCATGCAGCCTTAGGATTTTGAGGCTGTTTTTCTTCCTATGATATAAAACTCATTGCAAGACATAAACAACAAAAAATTCAAACTTAACATCACAAAAAACAGTTCTGGAACCCTGGAAACCGGCTCGCACATAATATTTAGCCAATCCAAAGTCTGTGTGTGTAACAGGGGCAGAAAATCAACCCCACAGTTGGGTACCCAAGGATTCATGTTCATTGCCTTTGTCAATTTTATGCTATTGGTGAAAGGAATAAAGATGAGATCCTTAAAGCTTGAATTTTCATTTCCTATGACAACGTGCTTTTTCTTCATGCTTTATCACACTCCACTACTTGGTTCCCACCCCTTCATAATTGATATCGGCCATTTGAAACATTCAGTAAAAATCTCATGAGGTTCATCAAATGTCCTCCAGTCTATAATTCTTGCCTCAACATATTCAGAAACACATTCATCCAAGTGTTTTCCACTTCCGTCCCATATTTGTCCCTGTGCACAGGGATGTGTATAATGACAGTTGTATTAATTATATGTGGAAAAAACCCACATGGCAGCAAAAATGATGGAGATCATCATTTTAAATATTTTATTAAAATAACCCATTGTAGAACAGATAAAGTAGATCCTCCTGGTAATGAGAGGTTCATTAATTTTACAAGATTGCTAGAAAGCTTAGAATGGTCATCAAAACTATCTCTTCCATTTATTATTTTTCAGAAGAGGAAAACTGACAATTATGAATTTAGAGAGAAGGTTCTCGTAAAATCTAAGATACTGCTGAAATAATTATTTTTCTGGAAAAAGTTTGAAAAAACAGATTGAAATATGGAGGGCTTAGAATTTATTATATTATTACTTGGAATGTCTATAAATTCACAGCTTGTGTATTCATCCATTAAAACCTGTTTCATTAGCATATAATGATTTCTGATAAATGAAATTATATTCTCCAAGAACAAACAAGCAGCACACTAAAATTCTTCCAATACTAACAGCAAAAAAAGCATAATTTTGCCTACCAAGTGTGTCTCCAGGTACAGTTTAAGACTATCCGTCTCGGCTTTAGGGGGAGTCCAGTTCTCAGTGGTCTCCATGGCTTCATTTAACCACTGAATGAATTCATCCAGCTTGTTTACAAACCCCTAGTGACAGGAAAGAAAAAGGAGAAAGGGAAAGATAGAAAAAAAATTATGTTAGTTTGTTATTTTTTAAGTCCACCTTAAAAATTCTAAACATTGCCAATAATAAAATTGATACCACTGCTTTTCTGTTACAGTCCCATGCTATATTATAGTTCCATGCTACAATACAGAATTTCCACTATTACTGGCACTGAAATCTATCAAAATGGTGAGAAACTGTCCCAGAATTCTCATTTTTTGTCCTAAGAAAATTTTTCTGAGGAATGTGGATTGGATTGCAGGGTGTCACTGCAAAGGTGTCCTCAAATCATCAAAATATTTTCTGGTGTCTGACAAGTGCCCCCTCACCAAAAAAATCACATCAGGTCTAGTAGGAACATGTGCTGGCTTTGAGGGATAAAAGTATTCTGTAAGATTATGTTCTTTACTCATTTGAGTTGCCTTAACTGAACCAAAAATCTATTTTTAAATTACACAGGTGTTTAAAGGGACTTAGGTGAGTTTTTCTAAGAGTCCAGATGTCTGTGGCTGAGCCTGGGATCAAAGATGCCATACAGAGGGAGAGGACCAAGGACAAAAGTAAACATCTGATACTGGGTGTGTCTCAGACATAAAGAAATATTCTTGGTTAGGAAATCCAAATTGCAATAATTCTTGAATTTTTCAAAAGTGGTTATAAAAGTTTACTGACCATTTAAAGGAACACATCTATTAAAACGGTAAACATTCTGAAAAAAATGAAAGATCACCTACCAATTTAAGAGGAATTGGAGCTGAGCTACTTCCTATAGCTGAGTAAACACCACCACCTGGAGGTCTAAAGCTGTAATGACAGGTTCCTATATTTTACTCATCAAGATGGTTTTGAGATGCTATTGAACCATTTTTTCAGATTTGCCTTTTGCCTAGTTTTAATATTTTTAAGACTTGATTGAGGATATCCTGAAACTGAAGTGATAATAGGTGAAAAATCATTTTCTTTATCATGCCCCTTACAAGATAAGTTTTGTTTTTAAAGTTAATCCATATTAGTTTTAAGATTCATCTTTTAACTCAATGGCACTTATAAAGGTGGTAAAGAGAAAGACAGACCAATATTCAGAAACTCATGACTGTCAAAATGGGACAGGGCCAAGATGAGGGCACAGAGGTTCCTGAGGTTGGATCAGACCTGAGCTCTGATGTGCATAGAGCTTGTGCTTTCACCCACCAAAGTTCCTAAATGCTACCCAAAGCTTTCCCTGTCAAAAATACTACTACTGCCAAGTGTTGGAGGACAATCGCACCAAGGGACACACATCACAGCTCACTTCCACAAATGCAAATTTTCCATTCACTATCCTTTGAATACAGCTTACCTGGGTATTTTGGTAAAGCCACTAAGAATTACCATATTAGAGCCATCTTAACTGGAAACTGAGGACAATAGAATTACAATTGGTTGAACTACTGTTCAACAATTGGAAACTATGAGACAGTTTAACATGCCTCAAGTTCCAGCTTCCAACACTATACTGAAGACATCACTGAGGTTTCACTTCATCATTCAGAAAAGGGATTTTTGGTGAAGTGAAAATGTGCCCAACAGGAAAGTTTTCATGAATTTCACATGAAACACATTCATAAATCTGAGAGTTACTTGATTTTCATTTTCTCTCAAATACTCATCACAGAAACCATATTCAGTCATATTTTCTCAAGAGAGTTTCTCATCCTTTAAAAATGTCACTCCCCAAACTCCTCTTCTGGTAGACTGTCTAGGACTCATAGTACTTCAGAAATTCACACTGATTTGATATTTACTCTGTACCCTATAAATTTGTGAGCAGAAATAAGGACAGAGTCTTCTAGAAGTGAAGTCCTAATTCTTAATACCCTCATAATTAAAACTCTACAACATTTAAGAGAAATTTTACAGATCAAATGAACATTTACAAGTATCATCTACAGAACCTGATCAGGGTATTTATCTAGATCATTGATAATTTTGAAATAAACACTGTATTTTATATTTATATATTATTTGCTATTGATTTAGACTTGAATATATCTGTATGTGTATATATATATATATATATTAATTTGGGGAGAAAATTAAGTCAGTAACTAAATTATCTCAAAACCAAATGCTTAAATGTAAGAAAACACAGTGAAAGAAGTAACTTTCTGTAACACTAGCGTATTGACAATGAGCTTATCACCTCTCCCTTCAAATAACAATGGGAGAAAAACTGTGTATATATGACTGCATGGAGACCTCATGATAAAAGGTTAGTCTTAGTTAACTAGAAGGAATAGAAATGTGTGTCAGATTTACTAACAGAACCATGATTATAAACTGGCTGGAACCCATGAGATATAGAAGAGGCAAAGCCCACCTGTCCAAGGACCTTTTGCAGACCATTGCTGTGAAGACCCACCAGGCAGCAGAGCCATGGTGTCAGAAACAGAAGAAGCATGTCCTGCAAGCCTTCACTCCGGGTCTGCTCTTAATTTCATCTCACCTTCACAGATTTTCATCTGTTACATATTTTTCCTTCCCTTTTCTTACAAGTGTTCAAGTTTTATCCGTCACAAAAGAAGTCTGAGAAATCCCTGTGTTCTTAGCTTATAATAAAAAGCTAAAAAGTGCTGGAATAACTGGCTGGAACATCTTAGCTTAGAGACATCTTAGCTTCCTACCTCCCCTCCTGCTTCTCTGCAGCCAGCAGAACATAAACACAAGCCATGAAAGCAAATGAACAGGAGTTCGTTGATTCCTGATACCTCTGTCACCTGCTGTTTCTCCACCTTTCCCAGTTGTCTATTTGTCTATTTGTGTATTATCACCAGTGTTAGGTATAGTGGACAGTGTACTGGGTACTGGCCCATTATTATGAGATGCTCTTCTTAGAATGACCAAAGAAGTGCCACCAATATACTGAGTCATGTGATGTTCAGCAGAATTTACTTTTAGACACATACAACCCATACTTTAAAGTCATGTGGTGAGAATGAAGAAAAATGAGGTTGACATAGCTAACATTGGTAACATGGGGAAAAATATAAAAATTTTATTTACTTTGTAACACAGATCAAATACTAGTACAATAAATACTGGCTATTTTTATGTTGATTTAACACATAAGTGCCCACTGTGAAAGCACACTGCTGAAATTAAAAAGATAAATATTGTGACAAAATTTTCAGCAGAATGGAAAGCATGTCAAAGCACTGGTTTGCTGAATTCGAGTAATTCTAATTATTTTTTAAAAGTTTCAAATCAATAAAGACTCGGGACTCCAGCCTGCACTGTGAACTGTACTCTGCTTCTATCAATACTCCCTATTCTTAATATTCCCCTATTCTTAGTATCTGTGTTGGTTTCTCTAACAATCTCAGTTCACACTTTCTTAGAGTTAGAGAGACTACAAAATCAGATGTCCTTGACACAATCCAATGCTTCTGTTACACTACACAGAAAACACATTTTATACATGTTCAGCTTCTGTGCTTCAAGCTGAATTACAAATCTTTGAAAGGCCACATTTTATCCTTCTTTGTCCAAACTCCTATTGATATATTTGCTCAGTCTCTCTTTTGTCATTGTAAAACATCAATTTCCTTTCCATCCCTTTCTGCCTCCCTGCCAAGCTCTGCAATATCCTAATCCATAGGCCCCACTCTTCCCAGATGCAACCTCCCCCCCCCCCCCAGGCTTCTTGTCATGTTCATATTTGAGTCTATAAACATGATTTGACACAAGGCAGAACTCAAATCCCAGAAAAATCTTGGTCATCATACTTGGGACAAATGGTCAGCCATGTGACCACCAGTTAGCTGTATACTTTCCACTTTGAGATCATTTGCATTTTGAAAGTTCCTTAATGAGGTGTTGCTTAAAAATCTTACCTTCAACCTTTCCAAGGCATCAATCTCTTCAAAGACTAAGAAGCATACTGGAAAGTTCATGCAAATATACACACAGATTTATGGGGAAGAAAATTCTGCTAGAACCCTCAGTGGGTTAACATCTCTTGAAGATTACATTTGCAAGGAAAATTTATAGTTTAAGTATTTGCAAATAGCTACACACTTTTAACAGGTTAAGAATACAAGAATACTCATTATTTCTTTTACTTTCCTACCTACTGCTCTCCTATAGTGAGCCTTAAATATAGACTGGTTAAATATAAACTGTGAGGGTGATCATGGTTGCCCTCTGACCAGAGTGCTTTGTGGGTAAAAATGAGAGCCTTCCTTGTGCCACAGATGGGAGCAGGAAGCAGCAATGCAGTAGGAAACAAGGTATGGTGGCTGCCTTAAGAGTTGAAAGCGTGGGGGTTGCTTTTAATAGAATTGCATAATTTTTTAGACTAAAGTAAAACTGAAAACTCCTTCTTCAAAAGGGGAGAGAGGAACTGTCACCATAATTCTGTGAAGTGGAGCTGATTATGGTTATTTTATAGATTGTATTTTCCTAAGGATCAGAGAAGGTGAGTGACTTGCTGAGCAGCAGAGGTGGGATTTGAACCCTTATCTCATTTCAAAGGCTTACCACTCTCATAGGGACACATTGTTCATTAGACCCACCACCATTTTGGCAGTGAGGTAAAGTTCTCTAAACTGTAAGTCCCCTCCCTTCACATTCTCTATTTTCTGGCAATTTTTCTGAAAGGGAATCTGTGATAAGGTTAAATGCCTCACAAGTGTTTTTTTTTTTTTTCTTAGCAAGCAAAGATCACTATAAAGTTCATTTCTAGTTTACAGAAAATTTAAGCTAAAAATTTAAAGCAGTTTCATGCTTGAAGAAGCCCCATTCTACCAATGCCCCAATTATAAGGATACATCTGACTCAGCGAGTCACAGAAGAGATGACCCTTGGTTCTGAGGAGGTTGTTTAGCCAGTGACCTAAACTGCTAATTTCCTTTGTTGTTTGTTGTTTACATGTGTTTGTTCATCCTTAGAAGGATTCACGTTTCGCTGGGAAAACAGAAATCAGCTGTGAAGTGACCTAGCCTAAATCAAGTTAGCTGCCATCAGACAAGGACCTGCTGAAGAACATCAAAAGAGTGGACTATTTTCACTACATTTATAAAAATCAATTAACCAGCTTCTGCTGTTAGATCTTTTAAATCATTAAAAAGTATTCACTGCTTTCTTAGTATTCCAGGTTAAAGGATTCAGTGAATGGTCTCATCTGAACAATGCTAGCTGATAGGCAATACATAAGAGTCACACAGCACCCACAGATATGCCAAGATCTTTTAAAAAGGCTTTATTCTGCTTGTAAGCTTCAGCCTATGAAGCGGCCGGGGCTAGGGATCGCGGTTCGAGTCCCACCTGGGGCCCGAAGCGAGACCTAGTTCCAAAAAATAGTTGGATACTACTGTCACCCCCATTTTTCAGATGAGAAGAAAGGTCCAGAGAGGTGATGAGAGATGCCTCACAGATAGAAGATGGGGTACCCACTACCTGCATCTAAAGCCTCTCTGGTACCCTGTGAAATTGTGAAAGGTCAGCTGACCTAACAATATATCTAAGTCCCTGGCAGAAATTAGAAGCTGAAAAACACTTAAATGTGGATTAACTGTAGGAGGGAGGGGGAAAATATATAAAGGAAAAGAAAATTTAAAAGTCATCATGAATCCGTAAACTGGTGTGAAAATATTAAGAAAACAGTTGCTACAACCAGACAAATCTGAATTTGATTCCAGGTTTCCTCCTTTAACAAACATTCTATATAAAATGAACTACTAATTCCTCTAAATCTTAGTTTCATCTTCATATCTATAAGACAGAGATAATCATCTCCACATTGGATTTATATAAGAACCGCAAGAGAAAAAAATATTAAAACTAGGTGTAAAATTAGGACTTGATAAATTATTTTTTAAAAATATCCCTTAACATTTTTGAAGTGATTTCGTACCTCAGTCCAAAGTTTTTGCCTATTCATTAAGTATACAGCTGTGCTAGTTGCCAGAGTCGGATAGGCTGAGGAGAGTCCCTACACTGCCACAGCACACAAGGGGCTTTGGAAGAGAAATTCTTCTGTCTCAGCTCATCAGATGAGGCAGCATGGAGAGGGCAGCCTCTGAACCTCAGGTTAACAAGGATTTCCTTACTCTACCTGCACACCAACCTATCAGCAATCACAAGTTTAAGGATATCTAGCTTAACTTTTCAAAACAGGGCACATTTGGAAACAGTTTGAATATTACTTAATAGGCTACTAAAAGAGTAATCGAAACCCTCTTTGCCTTACCCACATGGAAGCTTTATTTAGGTTCTAATAACTGGGAAAATCATAACTGCATTTAAAAGCAAAATTATGCATAGAGATGCCACATGTATATCTACATGTATAAGACACAAAGATATAGACATATATACATATCTTCTTTCATTTTTAATTCTTTAATTCCACATGATTCCAGTATGAAACGACTAATCTAGATTCTTACACAAAAGCACTCAAGTGCAATTTATTTTGCTCAACCACGTAGCTATGTACTTAATGCACCAACAAGACTCAGAGGCTCAAAATAAATGCAAGGGGAATTAAAAGCAGTGCTTTGGACTCTACCATATACGTTTACCTACAATTCCTACTCACAAAATTCAACACAGAACAAATAATTGACAGAAGGGAAGACAGGCTGCGTACTTTTAGGAGAAAGACTGAAGAGAAAATGAGGTGGTTGAAGGCAGATTTAACTCTGATGTCACCAAAAATACTCACACATTGAAATGTTTTATGAAATATTTAGCTTCTTTTCTAAATGTGGAAGAATTAGAATAGAATATTGAGATTTCCATTAGAGTATTGGAGAATAAAGAATTCCATTAGAAATTGCCATTATAATATTGAAATTTCCCTGATACAACCATCCCAGAACAAAAGTAAAAAACTGTCAACTGGAAAGAGACCAAAAATGCATAGTATTGTCTAAAATTGACCAGATGGGAAGTTCCATTCTGAACTTGATAGCATGCAGCAGGGGTAAATTAAGTTAAATACCCAACTTATTTAAACACTATTGCCACTTCAAACAAGAAAAGAAGAACATGGAAAGATCCCATATTCCGACAAGAAAGGGTTTGAGTTCAAAGTTCAAAGGACTGGAGTTCAGTTGTTCCCTGCTGGTTAATGGAAAGAAATATCTAAGGACAAAAACAAAGTTGAATTGCACACTATCAATCTAATAAAAGTAGACTCAAATAAAAGAACCGGGAAAAAAAATAGAACTAATAATAGGTTAATGTTGAGCATTTATCTAACCTCAGCACTTATTTAACCCTTACCACAACCCTCCACTATAAGATTCCTATACTCTCCATTTCATAGAGGAAGAAACTGAAACACTGACAGCCTCAAATACTGACAGCTGTCGAAGGAAGATGAGGCTGTTCCCAGGTTGTCTGACTTCTCCAAAGCTTTGTTCACTTTCTTTAGGTGAGACGTTGCTTCAAGTAGCCCTAATCCTCCAGAAGCACTGGATGAGCAGAGCAAATCAACTTTATCAGCATTTAAATCCCAAACAAGACCTGAGATGTTCATAAATTAGAATTTAGGATTATGACTGGTTAGTGGTTAATTACAGGCTTTTCCTATCTGGTATTATAAATAACAATACTTAACATTTGAGTGCTGACTATCTACCAGCTATTCTCAGATAATTTATGTGGTTCTTTAATCTTTACAAATTTCCCTATTGTAAAGATGAAGAAGCTGAAGCATAGAGGAATTCTGTAATTTATTCAAGTCATAAAGCCATTAAATAGCTGTTAAGTAGTTTTGTATCAGAGCCCAAGTTTTGAACTACTACAGCCATCCTGCTTTCTAAGCACTTACTTCCATAAGGTAAACAGAAAAAAAACAAGGGGCACTGACATCTACGGTTGCACATTCTTATTTCCCAAGCCTCGGTGACAATCCCAGTCCACCACTCATCTCTCCTTTCTATTTCTCCTCTCCTTCTCTCTCTCTCATTTTTCTTCTCTCTCCCAACTCATTCCTTTTCTTTTTGTCCACAGCAACTTTGGTAGGGCTAATCAATCACTTTCAATAAACATATTTCCCAAAATGTCAAAGTTTTAGCGAAAGAAGTTACTGATCCCTGAACTGAAGTGCAGAACTGAAATGTTGTCATAATCCTGTGTTTAGATTAGCTCTAAACACTTTCCTGATTTGCAAACCGGATATCTGTAGTTAGAATACAAATAATTGGATAGGAATATTTGGAGAATGCTCAGATTATTCAAAGATTACTATAATTGTTGAGTTATTGCTTAAGTATTCTAAATTTACTCTAGGGAACAAAAAGGTCTTTAGTAATAACAAATTGAATAATTTCAGAAAAAAATGGAATTCCATATGGAAAGTTTAGCATGCTAAATGAGGGGGGGGAAGCCAATTTTCCTCCAGAGAACTTCAAGGTGACAACTCAGTAAAGTATGACAACCCACTAATAGTCACTGAACCATTAGGGTCAAAAAGACAGAAAATAGTATGATCTAAACGCAGCTTCTTGAAAAGGGAAAAAAAAAAAAAAAAACAGAGGAGATCCCATGCAGACTATAACTCAGTGAATATAGGTGACATTTTATTGCACATCAAGTTCTGAAATATATTTGGAAAATCAACTCCAACAGCATGAGAAACAAAAGCAAAAATAACCATATGTGACTACATCAAACTGAAGTTTTATACAGTGAAAGAAATCACCATGAAACTAAAGGGCAATTTATGAACTGGGAGAAGATATTTGCATATTACATGTCTCACATGTGTAATACAACAACAACAAAGTCAAAATATGGGCTAAAAAAGACCCAGTTAGACACTTCTCTAAAGAAGACAGCCACATGAAAAACAAATGTTCAGTATCACTCATTATAAGAGGAATAAAATCAAAGCCAAAATGAAATATTACTTCACACCCTATGAAAATGACATAGGGGTGTGTGTGTGTGTGTGTGTGTGTGTGTGTGTGTGTGTGATTTTGTTTGAAAAAACAAGTGTTGAAGAGGATGTGGAGAAAAAACGAGTTCTTGCATTCACTCTTGTTGGGAATGTAAATTGGTACAACCTGTGATCTAGCAATACCATTTCTAGGTATTTATACAAAGTGTATTATAACATTTATACAAAAAAATTATTGCAGCCTTATGTTCATAGCAACATTAGTCACAATAGCTAAGAAGAAATGGAACCAATCTAAATGCCTGTGAGTATATGAATGGATAAAGAAATTGTGGTGTATATACTCAATAGAATATTACTTGGTTATTAAAAAAGAGAGATTTGTGCTCTTAGCAGCAATATGGATGGGACTTGAGATGACCATGCTAAGTGAAATAAGTCAGAAAATGGAAGTCAATTATGGAATGGTTTCAGCCATTTATGAAATAAAAATAACCAAAGAAAACAAACTGGCAAAAAAAGAAAAATAACTTTAGACTATGTGAAAAATATAGTGGCTATCAGAAGGGAGGAAGAATGGGAAGAAGATAGAGGGGGTAAATGTCCCGTCTAGTAGTGGCACTGGAGCTTTGATGGCAGGTAAGTGAAACATGGGCACGTCAATGTGTAAAGTCATAGTCCCCAAATTACATGATTTTGTTCATGAATGGCAAATCAATTAAAAAAGAAAATTCAGAAGAAAAGTCTAGTTTGCAGGAAAATGATGAACGTATTATGATCTTGGTTTCTGGACACAGCTGAGGTGTGGTGCAAGATCTAGGTTAAGAAAACAACATATCGTTGGCACTGATGACCATGGGTATGGATGAAATGACCTGGAACAGTGTGTAGAGATACATTCATGGTGTCTTCCAAATTATGAAGTCTCAGAGTATGGTGCTCTCAAATTTCTTCACCCCATTTCATCCTTCTTTGTCTGTCTCAGTGATCTTCAACGCTGTGTCTCAAAATGAACCATGAAACTATACACCATTTCAGAGAAGGGAAACCTGCTTTATAGTCTCTCAAGATTACAAAGATAAAGAGACAACACCTGCAGGGTGCTAGGTACATTTGTGTTGATCTTGAAGGGAAAAGTATTTGCTGTTCCTTTGTGACAAGTTTTAAAGTTCTGGTACAGCCAAGAGACAGAGTTCTCAATAGAAACTACTCTGGACAGTAAGGAACAGGTTCTAGTTGTACAATGAAGGCATTAAACTTATCAATTCCTATGCATTTGTGACTGTTGTTAACAGTCAGAACATCTATGGTTTCCCAAACACCTTGTTAATCTTTCCATTTATAGCAAGCAGGGAACTGAAGGACAATTCTCAATTTATTAGAGGCCCTTCCATTTCCTTGCTATGATACATTGTAATGATCCTCTCTCCGGTTAAAGTTTGTTTTGTTATTATGATCATTATTGTTTTTAAGCACATAAGTACAAGTAAATGTTATAAATTGTACAAACACAAATTAGAAATATATACATATACTCATAAGACTGTTGTGTGACAGTATTATAAACTGGAAGGTTGTCTGTACTTGTTTAAATAGAGTCATAGGGTAAATTTCCCTACACAACTTCCTCGATGTCAGAGAAGTTTACTAACTGAAATAATTGGGTCAACTGGAGGAGAGTCATCCTGAATTCAATTTAAGAATAATCTTTCAAGATAGGAGGCACAGAGGAGAGGGCTGCAGAAATCCAGGGCTGTTACGGACCGGCCGTGCAAGAAAGACCGCTGAGTGTGGGCTTTAGGCAGACAGGAAAAACTCAGGCAGGCGAATGATGGTCACAGACACGAATTTAGTGAGCGAGGAATCTGCTGCTTTTTTGTAAGTTTTTAGGCCACATTTTATATTGTTAAACAAGCTATTTTGACATTTTAAGGGGAGGGGTATTTAATGAGTAGTGGGTGCATTATCTCAGTGAGAGGCAGAAGTGACCGAGTGAGGGTAATTATCATGAGCGCATGAGGACTATAACCGAAAGACAGAAATCAATATCTTACGAGAAAATAGATTATCATTAGATACTACTAAACATTTTTTAAGCAATCATTTTTTGGGGAATCAGGATAATAAAAATTGGTTACAAGTCACCCAAGGTTATTTTTTGACTGTAAAACTTTATCTAGTTCTCCCAGTTTTCCTTGCCTCGGGCTCTTTCTAGTATCTCAGTGATTTTCCACAGAGAATCTAATTAAAATATAGAATCTGACGGCGGGGCTCCTACATTTTCTTAATAAAGATGCAGTTTATGACTTCAGCACTCTTATACCTGGGGTCCAGAGAGCTACGCCCCCCTAGGGGGGGTTCCCAGATTCTGGTCAGCTCCCTTTTTGTTCCTCCTGCGGGGGGCAGAGAGCTTAACTTGCAAAGATTTAGATTACAAGTTTCTCATCTCTGAGATGGGCTCCCACACAGGGCCACCATAACAAGTCCTAAGAAGGGAAAGAGGTATTAATAACCTATGTGAGTGGAGCTCATGAAGGAAACTGAAGTTTCATAATAGCTAAGGTGACTGAAGAGGGGAGGAAAAGATAGAAAGGATAGCTTTTGATCATAAAATGCCAATCATCCATTCTTTCACTTAATATGGAATGGTTTCACTCCATAAAAAGGTTCCATAAAAAGGAACCAGAACCACTAAGGCCTGACTTGTCTCCTCCCAGATTAGCAGTAATAACAGTGACAACCCCCACAGGAGTTTACCTATTTTACAACAATATTCTACATCTTTACATATTTGAACACACATAATTATTATAACATGTTCCATGACTTCTTTGTTGAAAATACACTTTTAACTCTGTCTTGTCAAGAAGAAATCAGGAGCACTGAGACATCAAGTTACTTGCTCAAGATAACACAAGATAAAGTAGAGACCTGGGTTTAGGCAATATGACTTGAAAGGCAGTCACCATGCTCAATCACCATCCAACACCATAGAAGTTCCTTTACTTGCTCATGCATTTAGTTCCAGAAAGTTCACCCTTGCCTTCACCATAGAGTTCCATTTACTATCTTTCCGAATATTCATCTGCTTGGTACCTTTAGCAAAGTTTCTCTTGGAACTCCTGTCCAATCTGATTTCCATATATAAAAGTGTGTTTAGAAAGAGGAATGGATAGTGTATGATTTTTCCTGATTCCTGCATCCCAAGGGAATGGCTTGATCAAAAGTCTCTTTGAATACAATGGCATGCACTAAACAACAGAAAATCCAGTGAGAGTAAAATCAGGTAGGGAAAAGAAAAAAGAAACAGATTGCCAATTTTGACATACTCCCCACATTCCCACCCTGAAGTGAGTAATGCTCACTTGTTCTCCAAACAAACAGAGAAATATCATAGCACCACCTATAAGTGATACCTCTCCAGTGTGATCTTAAAAGCATTAAACAAAACAAATAAACAAAAAACTTCCTTTAGTTCTAGATAATGTGGACAAATGGTACAGTTGTGGGCTTCCAAATAAGATGCACTGACCTCATCAACTGGATGGGCCTGAACTTATAAACAGTAACTTTGCTGGGTCAAGTTGTCAATTCACCATGCAAACTGTAGGCCAGTCATCTTTGTACATAAGATCTTCAGTCTCAGACATGATCTGATATCATGAATGATCTTTACACAGAACCTACTCTTTGATTCTGTCTCCTTTTTGTCTGAAATGAACATAAAACAACAGTACTGACAGATCATTTTAAGACATCCCACTAGTATGTTAGCCAAGGTAAATGTTTCCATTATGTTTTATTTAAATGACCTTCCTTGTAATAAATTCAGGCTATTTCATATCTAGTTCTTGTAGAGTTACTCATTTGTTTGCTGTCACACTGTCTCTGGTCTCTTGGCATCTTACAACCTCTAGCCAGGCCCCAAATTCCTCTAGGATATCTGGTTCTTCTCATATTACAGTTTAGGAATGAAACACAAATAGTTTCATACCTCTAGGCTCATTAATGTCTCAGTCTTACACTCACTTACTGTTAGGATTTTAAAAGAGAATTTATCCAGAATCTCATGAAATAGAAAGTCAACCACAGTGAAGTGATAAGTTCCAGTGAATATTTTACAAAGAAACGTCTGCTCTTCTTAATTATGCCTCATTTTTTCAATTTCTTAATTGCCTGAATTCATAAAAAACATCACAATAAGACAAGCATTCATGTAGCCTTTAGAGTTTACATAGAGCAAACAGACCTTTGCTCTTTATAATTTCATATAATAATCTGTGCAATGATAAGAAAAACATGATTAATATTCTATTTTAAAGACTAGGAGATTTAAACAATAAACTTTCAGAGACTTATTCAAGTTTTCATAATTAAAGGTAGGGGCTTATGAATTAAATCTAGTTACTACCTTCAAGTTCTATACCTTTTGAGTACATAACTAACTTTTCTATGTCTTTCTGTCTTCATTGGTAAACTGGGGATACAAAATAAGACTATCTGCCACAAAGAGGATATTTTTTTCTTGAGAACTAAATGTAATAAAGTGCTATACAAGAAAACCTCTTGGTTTATTTGGCTGACCCTTTATGGGTAGTAAATATCAAGGCTTTCTTTTCTTCATCTTTCCAGAACATTCTACCAGTAATACAGAATTGAAACACTGACTTTCCAGATGACAAAAATACAAAGAACTATTATCATCATTTTAATGTTTAAATTGTAAACAGTTACACCTTCCCTCAGAATTTCAAAGTACAAAAACCAGATGTACTGACTGGATGCAGCCTCATGGTGGTGCTAAATCATCACTAACAAAGCTTCAAAACCCTGCTAAGGCGCTGCAGAAACCAAACTGAAGGGGACTGAAACATTCCTCTTGTGTTTAACCAGGAAGGAATTTGTTTTGGGTTCTAGGGTTCCTCTCCAGCAACCTTCAACAATGACCGGGGTATTATCTCAAGAAATCCTTTAGCAATGTTAAGTCACATTTCTGCCAGTTCCCTCCCTCTGCATTGCAAGGAATAAAATATACACATATTATATTACCCTTAAAAAGAACTGTGTAAAGCTATCTTTTAAAATGTTAGCCGATTCAAAAATCTCAATTTGGGTCATAATACTTGCATAAAAAAATAACATTTACCTTCCTCTCATCCATATACTATGTATCTTCATTTCATATGTCCCTTAGAGACAATTGTTAAATTCCTTGCAATCTCCCAGTGCTCAAATCTCAGTTTTAAAAACACAACTCTTTTAACTCCTTCTACTTTCTTTTTTTTAAAAGCCACAACATTTTATCAACTTGTTCTTCATAAAGTCTCCTACTTCTGTCTTTCTTCTAAAACCCCAATCCATATACTCCTTTTACCTCATGTTCAAGCTATCATCATAATCTTCAACATTAAACTTAGAGCATTAGCTCTTAGTCTTGAATGCACATTAAAACTGCTTGAAGAACTTCTTAAAATTCCTCTCTGAAGATTCTGATTAAATTGATCTGGGGTGGAACCTGCAGTGGGGATTTTTTTCAAAGCTCTCTGGTGAGAACCACTTTGCTAGAGACAGATCCAACACACCACAACCAGATGAACCTTCTTAAACCACCAACTTTCTCGGCCAAATTGTTTAAGTAGTTTCTCATCGTCACAAAGATTGTTAGTTAAAGTACGAATGGCCAAATAGATGTACTTTATTTGGCCTATTTAAAAACTGTTCAGATCCAATATCTAAACAATTAAGAGATATAATACAAAACCTGGATTTCCTACTTCCATTTTAAAAAAATTGCAAGCTTTCACCATCTAGGTTGACAGTTTCTTGCAACAACTACTTGTGCTCAAGTGGCCGCCCGCCCGTTGACACTGAACATAACCACTAGGTTTGCAGTCCTCGTTCACTTCCATTACACCTGGCAGTATGACTCACTTATATTATCTGTCTGACCTCTTAGAGTCATTTAAGTTTGTAGCACCTGGTCTAGAATATAAGTTCAAACAGAATAATACATTCACTCACTCACTTATTCATTCAATCATTACACAGTATTTATTTTGTCTGTGATATAACAAACACTTGAAATTCAAAGTCCATCATTTTTTGGCCCTATTCTTTCCTTCTAACTTTATCTTCCCCTTCTCTTCAACAAACTGTTCTAACCAGCTGTTGATTTAAAAGACAAGGCCTTAATGTTCACAGCGTAGAAGCTTACTTTCCAGACTATTCTGCAGTGAGATGAGACTGCAGAATCTAGGCAATGAGAACAAAAGTGATGAAAGCAACATCCAAGTTAAGATAATATGAAGAAAACCAGTTGCTCTCCACTTGCCCCTTTTGCTGAGCCGGAATGCAGACACAGTAGTGGTGATACCAAAAAAAAAAAAATGCAGCAGGGTAAAGGCACCAGGATCCCTAATGGCATCTCTCTCTCCTGAACTGCTGTGTACTGAAGCACAGGGACACACTACCCCCTAGGACTAGGCTAGGTACATAAACTTTGAAGAATGGAAACATAAGGAAGGGCTATCAGAAAAACAAACTTCAAAGTAAATTTTCTTCCAAGTCCTGACATGAAGATGCCAGGAAGAAATACATCATGGGGTCTGAAGGGGACAGGCCCCAACAGAATATTAGATAAACATAGAATAAGTTTGGGGGCAAAATTTAAATAAAGTCCCACCTCTCTGTGATTTCTGCCAATCACAATTAAAGAGTCCTTAAAATATTCATAGAAGTTTATAAAATAAGGTATCTGGGAAGCCATATTGCTAATCTTTTTACCCCTCCCTGGAAACTTTCCAGGGAGTCTCACTTTTCTATCTCCCCTATTTCCTGTCTGTCTCTTTGTCTCTTTAAATAGATTTGCATCCTTCACCTTGCTCACCTGTGTCATTGGAGTGCTTTCTGCAGCTTCAAAAGACAAGACTCTGGTAAGAAAAACATGTGGTTTTATCACACAGCTTCAGCTGGGGGCTCATCAGGGATCTACAGGGATCCCACATCTGGTGCTCATCTGCACATCTGACAAGGTGAGTTAAGGGGAAAGATGTGAGTTTACTCTCTCTTTTAACTCTTTCTACCATTTTCCCCTTTCTGGGACTTGAAGAGCCCACATTCTGGTCATGGGTTGGTACCGCCTACTGCTGCAACCACCTCTTAAATCTCCCTGAATACTGGGAATAGATAGGGTTAGGAGACTAACTCTACAGCCTGCCACCAGATGAGTGACTTTGGTCTCCCAAAGAGTCAGGTTCTTTCTCTAGTGGCCGTCTAGGAGCTGCAAATAAGAGGACTGATCCATCCCAGCAGCTTAGCCATCCACTTCTGCCTTAGTGAAGGAGGGCCAGAGACATCTATCTAAAGGTATCAACTCTGGTGTAACAGCGGGAGGAGTCACCTCTCTCTAAAGTACCACCTGATTCCTATCATGGCCTCCTCTCCCCATTAGGGTTATCCAGGTTCTACCTTCCCCCTCTCTTCCCTGACCTGCCACTCCTTCCAGCTTCTGTGAGCTATCTCTCTGACCTGCGCCTCACTACCTCTTACTATGTAAGAAAGACTTCTAATTTATTGTATTTGGGGGGTCCCTTTGCTTATAGAGGTTCAGCCTATATTCCAAAAATAACAAACATCTCCCTTTATTTCTCAAATGTATCTTCAGTATATTCTTATCCTCCTTGGCTTATGTCAAAGCTTCTGTTGTAGCATTCCACCTCTTCACCTCTGCCATCTAAATTCAACTTATTCATCGTCCAAGGTCCAGCTCAAGTAGAGGTTCTTCTGTGATGCTTAGTTTAGCTAGTTATTATCTTCCTACCTCTGTTCTCTTATTGTATAATGCTCCACTTGACACTTATCAGATATTATTTTATGTAATAAGCACAGAGCCTTGAATTATGTTGTCATAGGTCTCTCACATTCTAAGTACGGAATCTAAAACAAAATTTTAGATTGTGCATAATAAGGGAAAGTATTCAGCGTTTCTATAGCATTCAGCTATTATTACCTCCTTGTTGAATAACCATCTGCACTATAAAATTATATTCAATTTATGATCCTTTAGAACTCATGAATCTTCTAATTTTAATCAGAAGGATGAGCCCACACATTTCCTTAAGAATTGGGATTTTACCTTGTTTTGAATCAGATTTTACCTTGTCTCCACTGGCTACCATAAGACTTCTTCTACGTAAAAAGTAAGTTATCTGACACAGTAGCCTCACTTCCTTTAGGGAACAATGAAAAAAACACTCACTGACTGATTTCTTTTTATCCATGACTATGAAAGTCTAGCAATACCCTGTCTTGCTTTTGTTTGTTTGTTTGTTTTTGATGATTAGGAAAGAAACAGAAAGACTATCTAATGATTAGAAGAAACTCATGGTGCAACATTCTGTCTGAAGACTTTTACCAAGCAATCCAAACTTTTTAAGCAAAAGACCCGATCTTAGTTAGCTCACTCCTTCATTCATCCTTTCAAACATCCTGATGTTCTGTCCCTGATGGAACACACCTTGAGACTACCCCTTAGTTGTGAACCAGAAGCATAATCCCTATTCTCAAATACTTTTTGATTATATTTCAGTCTGATTATTTCTATGTCAACATCCCTGATACATAAACTAAATTATTTGCTTTTATGTCTAAACAGTTTCGCACTCTCTGGATATATATTTCTAAGACTAAGAATGCACTGAAAAAAATGAAGGTTTCAAGTTTGAGTGATGATATCAACTCACAGTACACTCATATTTGGAATCTGAATATCTCTAGTACATTTGAGAAAAAAAGTAGTAAATACACTTAGGGAAGGAAATTAAAAAGGAAACTAGGTACCAAAGAGTGAAAACAATATACTTAAAATTTTGTGCATCAAAAGAATCAACAGAGTAAAGAGGCAACCTACAGAATTAGAGAAAATAGCTGCAAATTATATATATATATAATTTGAGATTTTATATATGAGATTAATATCCAGAATCTAAAAGAACTTGTAAATTATACCCAAAAAATCAAAAAATATATTTAAAATGGTAAAGGAGGTGGTACCTGTCATGTTTCTGGTGGGGGTGGGGGCAGCCTTCAGGCCCCTGGGCCGACTTAAGTGGCAGGTTGGAACCAAGGGGCTAGATTCCAGTTCCACCCAGTTCCCTTGTGGAACTCTAGTTAGGCCTTGAGGCTCTGCCTTCCCATTGTAGCCCCCACTGGGATGGGGAGGGACTGCCAGGTGCATGGGCCAATGGGGGTGGGTGGCAAGCAGGTTGGAAGGGGTCACCCCTCTGGTTTTCTTCAAATCTAGTCAGTTCTCACCAGGAACAACAAAATCACTAATTCAGCATTAGATACATATGAAGATGGAGGTGAGGAAAAAGAACTAGGGTCCAGGACAAACAAACATGTCAGATCCAGGGAATACAGGGCTGTGAGACCAACTATAGTGACAAACTGTCTCAGAAATACACCCACGAGATTCCCACAGGTAGGAATGGAATTTCCAGCTCAGAGATGCCATCAGTGAGAGCTAGGCACCCTCCCATTTCACGGGGAAAGGAAGGCCACCACAGATTCAGGGCAGCAGCCCTACAATGAGCCTGACCAAGCGTCTCCGAGTGCCTATCCTGATCAAGAACTTTTTATGCAGACATTGACTGGGAGAAACACTACCAATATAGAGACTGAACTACAAAACAAAGAAGCAGCAAAATGTGACAGAAACTGGGTTGGAGCAGGCAACCAGTATAAAGGTGGAGGCACTGAAAGGATCCAAACATGCATGAACTAGCAACCCATGATGAAGATACATCTGGAAAACTAAGTACATGCCACTGTGTCCCAGGAAAACACATCTACACTGGGCAAAAGAATATAGTTCCAAGAAAGAAAAGGAAGACTCCAATGGGCTAAAAATTGACTAATCACTGGTAGTGAAAGAAGTGATGGAATGACAAGAGTAGGGGACAGGGAAAAGGGGAGGGAGCAGGAACACCCAAAAGGCAAAACAAAAAAGAAAGGTGAACAGATCTCATTTAAAAAATGGCAAAGGACTTAAATGGACATTTTTTCAAAAAGAATATACAAATGCCCAAAAATTACATAAAAGTATGTTCAACACTGCCAATCATCAGAAAAATGTAAATCAAAACTACAATGAGGTAGCTCTTCTGCCCACCTGTGACCATGTAGGTACCTCTCTTTTTCTTTCTCCTTTTTCTAAGAAACATATCCTTTTAAAATTTAAAAGGAAAAACCCACAATGTGCTCTCAGCTCACACCTATTAGATCTCATGAAACGTTTTATTGAAGCAACATCACCATGCACTATGTACACACTGTAAACCCCTCCCCCCCAGGATCACGCAACTTAATATAATATCAATAATTACCCAACTTGGACAAGTGGCCACTTCCAGTAGTTCATTTCTACTTAGGTCATAAGAGGAAGACACACGATTCGTGTACTAATCTAGTAGTGGTTTCTGGGTTTTATAAATACACTTAATCTGCATTTGTGAATGTTGTCTAAGTTTCCCTGATATTTGAATTTATCAGTAGAGGGAAATCAAGTCAGCTCTGGCATCCCAGAAGGAGTCCCAGTGCTCACATTTTGCAGTAGTGTGACCTTGGACAAGTCATGAACAATAAAGTCTTAGATTGACCATTTGTGAAAGAACCAACATAATTTATAGACTAACCCTACAGTCCATGGGGTTGTTTTGAAAGCTCCTTCTTCAAAACTGGTACACAGTAGAAACCAAAATACTATTTCTCTTATTTTTTTTTCTCACTTTACAACAGGGGTCAGCACATTTTTTTTTTTCAGTACAGGAGCACACGGTAAATATTTTAGGCTTTGCAAACCATTCATCTCTGCTGCAATCACTCAACTCGGTCATTCCAACACAGAAGCAGTCATGGATGATGAACACAGCTGTGTTCCAATAAAATATTATTTATGAAAGTAAGCACCAAGACACCAGATTTGACCCATCCAACTATAGTTTGTCAAACTCTATTACTTATACCACATATATCCAGATGTCAAGTTAAGTTAATTTTTCACTGTTCTGTTTGATTCCATCTGCTCCAGGCATGTCCTTCTCTTCATTACTTTTATACTATTTTCTGAAGACATCAGAACAAATGAGTATAATCCAGTGACCTGGCTCATTTTTTCACTTTTAATAGTTAAGTCTCAAAAAGTTCCCCAAAGAGGTGAATATACAGACCTGAGAGGCTCAATTACTTAATTCAAAAGGCAGATCTGGGAGACCAGTCATATCTGAGCAAAAATCCCCTGACTCTTACAATGAGAATGGGTAAAAGGACCATCTCCCTCATATTCACAAAAGTAACTGAGAGTTTGCTCCTGTGGAGAAGGCTACAACTTTATTTCCCAGTTTTTAAAACTCCACTTAGTTTAAAGTGATAAATATGTTTGGATATATGAAAACAACTTCTTCAAGGTCAAAAAACTAAGAACAACAGTGATCACCTATGGTGAGTCAAGAAATCAAGGAAGGAAATACAGAATTTTTACTGTGTATTTATATATATATATATATATATATATATATAATGTATATGTTTTAAGTCATGCATATATTATCTATTCAAAGAAAGCAAAGTTTCTAAAGAATAAAAAATATACATCAAAAATGTTTTCACATTAACAAGACTAGCCTATTAAAAGAAAGGCATACAAGTAAGAGGCAGAGAGTAACTAGAATCTGAAAAGATACCATGACTTGCGTGTTACCCAGTGAATCCATCACAGTCCAGGAGAGGCCCACCCTGCCCTCATCTGTTTAATGTTCAACATGCCTTTTGCCTTATGCTCTCTGTAAAGAACACAAGGTAGAAAATTTGGCATGTGATTGAGGAGAAAATATACCATCCTTGGTAAATATAACATCCTGTTTTTGACAGAGAGGGATCAGAAGCAGAACAGAGTTTTCAGTATTTTACAACTTTTTAAAACAGGTTATAATCATTCCTATAGTGTTCCATATGCCCTCCCTTCTGTCTCAGTAAATTCCACATTTATACACTCTTTCCGACCACTTCAAGTTCTCTTATTGAATCTTTCCCTTCTGCCTTCAATTAAGCTTTAATTTTTCAAAAGAAAATTTCCTTAGACTGTACTTCCAACTATCATCCTCTCTTATTGCTTCTGTGACTCAATTCCTTGAGTTATTAGGAATGATCACCTCTTGATTCTTAGTCATCTATAATCTATTCTGTCATTACGTCTCCTTTCTTCTCACTGACTCTTTAAAATAAAATTAATAGTTGTCTCCTGGAAATCTCTCTTCTTTCTGGTGCACAAAACTGCACCTCTCTCTTGTTCCTGCTTCACAACTGGATTACAACTTGAGACTCAGTTGCCAATCCATACCCCTTCTCCAACTATTCTCATTCTGTTGAGGAATTTGCCTATTTTTAAGACTCTATCTAATAATAAATCAGATAGGACTTGAAGCTTAGCTCTATGACTTATTAACTGTGTACTTAGGAATAGTGATTTCACCTCTCTGAACAAATTTTTTCTGCTCCAAAATGAAGATTCATTTATCCATTCAACAACCTTTACTAAGCACTTACTACATACTAGGTTCTAATATAGGTACATGAGTTTCACGAAAAGATAAATATTCCTGCCCTCACAGAGCTCTTATTATAACAGGGACAAATAAACCAAGACCAATAAGCATACAAAATAAGAGAAATGTATAAAACGACAGAATAAAAATATTGTGAGAGTTGTAGTAATGAAAAGAAAAAAAGCTCAGGTTCACTTTCAAGAAGGTAGTTATACAGTTGGCGTCCCTGAGAAAAGAAATGTTTGAGCAAAGACTCAAAAGAGGAAAAGGACTTAGACACAAGGACATCTGATGGAGACGGTGTAAGCAAGGAGAATTAACAAAGGCCCTAAATATATGGATAGGCCAAACTTGTTCTAGGAAAAATAAACAATCCAACGAGAATGGCAGGAAATGAGGTAAGAGCAGATATGAGGGGCCCAGACCATGTAAAGCTTTTGAAAGTGTTAGGAGCTCTTGCATTGCATGTTTTTGAACAGAGAATGGCAT
Organism: Uropsilus gracilis; assembly: GCA_004024945.1. Taxonomy (NCBI): domain Eukaryota; kingdom Metazoa; phylum Chordata; class Mammalia; order Eulipotyphla; family Talpidae; genus Uropsilus; species Uropsilus gracilis. The sequence goes on along the minus strand of PVHY01000475.1, from coordinate 171,451 downwards.
ATCTAATTTATATTTTTTAGAAGGACCACTGTGGCTACTGTGTTGGAAACAGACCTCTGTGGCAGAAGGATAGAAGCAGAGAGGCCCGTTAGAGGCTATGATCATCAGTCAAGCATGAAATGATGGTGGCAAGGACCTGAATACCAGCACTGGAAAGACAGAAAAATGGTCAATTTTGGAAAATAAAATCTATATGGTTTGTGTTATGAGAATCCTGTGAATGAATAACTGCAAGAAAAATGCCTAGTAGATGCTTGGTATAAAAATGTTACATAATTCTCTAATGATGTTATATTTTACAAGTAGAATAGGTTCTGGGTTACAATATGGAAGAGATCAAAGTGAACACTGTGAAATTCAAAGGTCAGTGTCCCGGACTGGGAGTTATCCCCATTTAAAGGAGTGAAGGGGGGTCAGAAAGAGAAAGGGGCTTATTAATCTTTCAACTTTCACCTTACCACCTAAATAAAGGTCAGTATTTCCAACTGTCAATAAGATAATTCCTCTTAAGTTTCAGCTTATACTAATGACCAATGCACATACTTTTAATTATCTGCTTCACCTCCATCTCAAACCAGATGCCCATTCAAATCTATTACAGATAACCAAGTCTTCTCACGCTGAAAACTTGACTCTATTTTTGGAGAATTATGGACTCAAAATAAGCTATGGAAACTGGTGTTAGAGCCATTATACACTTAAATGTGGTATAGTAAAATACATCTAAAGATGTACGGTCTTAAACCAATGTTACCTGAATTAAAGGGGAGAAGTCTCTGTTTACAAAAGAAGAAATGAAGCCCAGAATGAAACACAATTAGATGTGAACCATTCAAGGCTTTGATGAAGGAGCAAGATGTAAAATCAGAGTCCTGGATCCTACTCACTTCTTTAACAGCTCTTCTGTCTTCACACTAGGCCACATCACAGTCAACCCTTACATTGGCTCAAACAGGCCAACATCCCAAAGCTGGTCACCATCATGGCTACCAAGAGCATTTTACCCCATTATTGCCAGTTAAATTTTCCAGAAAGTCACGGTCTACACTATTTGAAGTGTACTGGCTCCGGGTTAGTAGCTATAAGACCTTGAGTAAAATTCCTACCCAAATTCTGTCTTCTTTCTTCATTGGAAAAATTCCTGTCTCCTAGGAGTTAAGTAAATCAAGACTTTTAAAGCTCTTAGTACAGAGTTGAGCAGAAAATAATAGCCCCAGAAGCATTATTATTGTGGGTCGTAATAGTACTCTCAGTCACATTCAGAGAAGTTGCCATGGATTCCTGATGATTCTAACTGACTTGGTCTGGCCATCAACACCTTGCAGATCCTGTGCCAGATCCACTCTATGCACAGAAACCCTCACCACTTTCTGATCACAGACGGTTCAGCAAGGACAGCTTTCAAGGTAGTTCTATATCTGTGTTCATTCACAATTCCTTGCTCTGTGTTTCAGTTTATGTTCCTCCTGTCTAAACTGTCTACCTTCTCTCTGTCTACATCCTGGAATATCCTTCAAAATTCTTGCAAAGATTTAGAACCACATAAGTACTTCCTAGGCATATCCTAGCAATATTATTTATTCTCTGCATGTAGCACATATTGATCACTTTGTGCAGAGATGCAAGGAAATATTTATTTAATAGCATAGGTTCTAGAGCTGACATCCTCAGCCTCAGTCTGTTCATCCATAAAATGGAGGCTTTGACTAGTGGTGTTGTGAGAAGAATACATAGATGTTTAGTAAAAACAAGTGTTAATATGTTATTATAATTACTATTATTTTATATTGTTATAAACTTTTCCCTCTTTGTTTTATGTATACCTTCATTTTCTTTCTCCAGCTTATTCTGTCCATATATTCTACATTTATATCCAATGCCTTAAATCACAGTTTATATTATGAAGCTCAGTGTTAAGAATATTGATAAATCTGTCCTCAAAGTTTGAATCACATTGAGTAATTCATTCTGAAAATACAGATTTATCCAAAAGACAAGGTTCTCATCCCAGAGCCCATGTATACTTGGCATGATTACACAGTATACTTAGCATGATTATTGGAAGCCTCAAAGAAGAGGAAGACTGAAGATTGCCAAAAATTAGAAACATCTGAGAAACACCTTATCTACTTTTGCAGAAAGGTAGCATGACAGATAAAGAAACTATTCTGGTAATTAGAACATCAAAAAGCACTGAAGTGTTTGTGTCTAAGTACTTGTGAATTTCTGAGTTACCACAATGTGCACAATGTGCACCACTATTCTACTTGATTCTTCATTCCATTCAAGGGGGAGGGGGCCCTTCTGGCCATTTAGGTTTGAGCAATATCGACAGAGAATTCTATTCTAGACACAGACACATCAATCCAATATCTTGACAAGGGCAGTTCCTCATGATGCAAATTCTGTCGCAACACAATAATCATTGTGCTTACCTATGCTTTTCTTTCTCTAGGGAATTCAATTAGATTTATCAAAAACTTGTATTTATCAAAATTGGTAATTAGATCTGGAGGAAGTGACCTTTTTTTAGTATTACTTCCAAAAATAAGGTGAGAAATCTTTCAGATTAAGATCATCTTTACCTCTATTTTTTCCCATATGGCTTCATAGTTGTCTTGGTGTTGAATATCTTGCATCAATTTCTGAATTAGAGCAGATTTCACAGCACAATGGCTCTCATTTTTCTCAGAAGCTGATGCTCTCTCTGACTTCTGGTCAATGTATTTTTTCATGCCGGAGAGAGGCATACATGACTCTTCATCAGAAAGAATATCACTCAGCGGCCCAGATTCAACACTCTCCCCCAACGAAGAGGCTATGTCACTGGATGAACTTGGAGATACCCTGCCTAGCCTTGTGTGCTTCTTCTTGATGTGGTACACTGGATAAATCTCAGAATCTGAATTCATTTCAGACAGTTCCCAGTCATCAATATTCTGAATGGTTTCTCTTCTGGGTTTCTGAGGCAGAAGCTTTGTTAGATTTTCCAGTTTCAAAGCTAATACTTCTGTCTGCTTGAGGTGGGAGGGCAGTGCCAGGTATTCATCAGAACCATACCAGGCCTCCACTCTCTGACCATTTCTAGTGATGTGACTTGGGGGAGAGGAGTAACTTTTTTTACTTTTGTGTTTTGAAAGAAGGGGTACTGGACATGTGATGTTGTCTGAGCCAACAGAAGATTCACTGCTCTGAGTAAAAGGTGGCGAACTGGATGTTTCTGACTGTGCTGGCAACTTGGCATTCCAGCTGCTCTGATTACATGGCTCAAGTGAGGATGTAGAAGCAGAATCCGTTTCGATGACCTTGGAAGTACCTGAAGGAATTCCATTCGGCATTACTGCGCTCCTCCTGTTTTCTGCTTGCTTGCCTGAACCTGTTTCCTGTTTAGGCATTTGGCGTGGAGGCACCTTTTCTGTGGTTTTGTGTGGCTTTTTAAGTCGAGGTTTCTCTTTATGGCAGTCATTAAGTCTTCCCAGGCTGGAGGACATTTCCTTAATGTGACTTTTGATTGCATTTTCAAGAGTCCCATCCTCCATCTTATGCAAGCACTCATACGATTGGCTGGCAGCAGAAGGGCTACTGGGGTAAGAAGACTGTAACACCAGGCAAAGCTTGGATCTGTCAGGGGGATCCACCAGGGAAGGGGTGCTTCTGCTCATCTCAGGCTTGAGATCAGCCAGCTGCTTTCTCCCAGCAGTGCCTCTCAGATTAATCGTAAACATTTTCTCCTTAAGGAAAAGCCCTCTTTTTGGCAATGTGGGCTGTGTGGGAGAGTCCTCATTATAATTAAAGCAATCTCTGATGGATCGCTTGGGGGTTGCATTTTCACAAGGAAGAGGCTGTTGCTTCTTTGCTTCAAGTTGGGAGGAGGAATTGGATTCTTGTCTCCCAGCCTCAGAAGAGGGTTGCACAGCATTTGTCGGTGCTTCCCCAGAAGATGACATCCCTGGCATTAAGCCTGGCTGTTCCTTGACTGTGGAATCATTCTTTTCCACACATCCACTTTTGTTGTCTGCTGAAAGAGACAGCTGAGACATGCCTTCACTAACTGCTTCACTGCAGGTGGAGGGGATGGAGTCAGTAGCCACTGCAAGCAACCCAACACTTCGGATAAGCTCAGGGAACTCCTTTTCCATCTCACTGTAGCTCCAAGAGTCAAAGGGTTTGGTTTTGACCTGGTTGGAGGTCATATCACCCAGGCCACCAAGCAAATCCTCACTTGGACTATAGTCAGATAATTCAAAAGCAGTAATACCACAATCCAGAGACAAATAATTTTGAGAGCATTTGATGGTTAACTGTCCTGAGTCATCCACTTCTGTTAGAGAATCAAGTCGGCCCTGAAACAAGATAATGGCAATGGTTTCAGTAAATGCAACATCAATTACACTCAAGTGTTGCACAAATGAAATCTCAGCAGAAACCACAATAAAGGCTTATTAAAAGCATATAGGTCTCAATTGCTTCTGATTTGACATACAGAAAGACATTAATCAATTATCATACTGCTTTATATAGTATTCTATTCTTAAGTATTTAAAGATTTTTCTTTAATCTGGAAACCAATATCCAAGAATCAAGGTCAAGTAAAATATATCCAATCTTGCCTTAACTTTCTATTTACAAATAGTGTCTTGTTCATTTAATAACCATTTCTTAGGAATAAAATTTTGGAATACAAAACAAAGTTAAGAGTAAAGTTTCCATGAATGTCTGTGTTGCTGATCAATATCACTTCAACACTTACCAGATTGTTAGCTCATAGTAGATGTTCAATAAATATATTTTAAGTGAAATAATTATACTAAATCTATCATTAAATACATGTTCACAAATCACAGGGAAGTGAACTGCTGAGTTTGCATATACATAACAGAAATAATTTAAACCATCCCCTATCTAAACCATCATCTAAACCCCCAACCTTTCTCTCAGGCATTTTTTACCCCTGCTCCCGTTTGTGTATTTTGATACCAAGTACCCACCGACCTTGTATAGTTGCAGATAAATCAAATTGATTTGAAATTTCCCTGTGTTAAAAAATAGCATCACAAATAGTTTTGAATCTTTAATTATGTGATTAAGGTTTTCCTTTTCAGTAATAATGTAATTCCCATTAACACATGACAAATGGAGAAATTTATGATTGGTGATTTGTGACAGAAGGTCACTAGTATCCTATTCTGCTTAGCAGGCTTAAGGACTACCTGATCTAACCTAGTCCTTTACAAGATATAGGCAAGAAACTGAAACATGAAGGGTTATCATATCCCCAGACTTCCATTGTTCTGGAAGAGGAACAGGAGAGTAGACTAAAGTCGGATTCCATCCAGCTACCAGACCCTGTGTTCTTTTAACCAGATTGTTCAAACATCTGATGTCTCTGAATTTGACATTGGGTTTTATTGTTCATTTTTTCTTTCTTCTTTTTTTAAAAAATGTTTTCTGTTCAGATAGTCATCCTTGCCTTTATCTCCTACTGCCCTCATTCTGATTGCTGTTCCAAAATTTTTTGATTCATTGTTATTATTTTAAACCAACACACTCCCTCCTCCCAATGTTTTCCACATTGCCACCAGAGTAACCTTTACAAATTACATATGTGATGCTGTTACTTAAATTAAAGTGCCTTAATAGTTTCCTACTGCTAGGCCCGGCATGGTGGCTCGTGCTTGTAAGCTTCAGCCTATGAAGTGGCCGGGGCTAGGGATCGTGGTTCGAGTCCGGCCTGGGGCCCGTAGTGAGACCTACTTCCAAAAAAATAGCTGGGCGTGGTGGTGCACGCCTGTAATCCCAGCTACCTGGGAAGCTGAGGTTGGGGATGGCTTGAGTCTGTGGTACCCCAGGCAACGTGAGCCTACGGTTCCACAGACAAAAATAGCGAGACCTAGTCTCAAAAAAAAAAAAAAAAAAAGAAAATAGTTTCCTACTGCTTCTAGAACAGACATAAAGAGCCTTCTCTCATGCTGCTCTCTCTCCCTAGTAGCATCTAACCACAAGTCTTCCTTCCTATATTTGAAGACAAAGTGTTCCTCTTTCATAAGGGCCTCTACACACGTTACTTCCCCTGTCTGGAAAACTTCCCATTTACAAGACCCCCTACCAATTAGATTTGTACTCATTCCTCAGACCTCAGAGATCAAGTTTCATTCCTTCAAGATTACTGACTCATGCATATGTCAGAATTTTTTTAGAAGTTCTCATAAAACTATGTTGTTTTTCCTTTAAGTATTTATCTCAATATACAAATAAATACTACTGTGATTATTTAATTTTTTCTGTACTGTTTGTAAGCACCACAAGAGTATATCACATAAAAATTGGTTGGACTCATCAAGATACGTGCAGCACTTACTATAGTGATCTGATAGAATAAGCATGCTGAATAAATGAATGAATGATTACATACTGGAATATATCTCCATGCCTTCATGAAATTTCTGCTTTGTTTATATAATTCTAGTTGATACTAGGCTTCTGAATCAAATTCTAACTCTAGAACTAATTAGCTAAATTATATCACTGTCTTATCTCCTTTATTTGAATAAAGGAGATGATAAGCTACACCATAGGGTTATGGGGAGGTTCCAAGGTGATATTGTATGTCAGACACAAGTCAGACTCATGGATAAGCACTTGTGGATTTGTGTCCAGTTTTATTATTATATTATTTTTACTAATCAGTGCTCACTTTAGCGGAACATACATCAAAATATTGTTTTTATTAATCAAGTATATTGAGGAAGAACATTTCATCAAAATGAGTGGTATCCCTACATTAAATTGCACCACACAAAGCAAGAAATCAGTATTAACTGCCAACAAAAATAATATAAATGGAATTGTATGGCTTTTGTGCTTTACTCATTGATCGACTGTCCAAAAAAGTAAAAAACACCAAGAATTATATCACCAAAGCAAAAGTGCTACTGTATGTAATTTTTAAGAAATAGTGGAAATGCCCAATTTAAAAACCAAGTTATATTTTTAATGCGGCTGTTCAGTGCTGAGAACTTAGGTCATTTATAAAAGTAGTATTATAGTTGATGATTAAGTTCCAAAACTATCCAATAATTGGTATTTAAATTACCAATTAGTTGAAATTTACATATTTTCTCTCATTTCATAATGCACAGCACCACACTTTCTTAAGTGAGGTGTTTAAGAAGCATTAACAAAGTATTTTTATGATGGGCAGAGAAGAAAATTGAAAATTAAAATAAAAATTAAACCCCTAGAAGTATCAGTCATCTGCAGGGAACACTGAGAATATACTTGGTCTCCATTTTTGTGGTCACAGAATCTTAAGACCTAGGATACTGTCTTGCTTAAGTATAACAAATGCTCAGTAAATAATGTTACATTAATATGAAGCATGAAACTACATTTCAGAGAACAGAATGTGACTACATTTTGCTAAGTCTTCAAAGCTCTCATGTCAGTAATTTGTTTAAAAAAGGAACTACTAAGACTCAAAAATACTCAGTATTTCCTAGCCTGTTCCCAGACAGGCCTACTCTCTCTGGGTACTGTTGATTGTCACTCAGGGTAACTATTTTTATTCATATTGCATTTTTCAGTATGAAAAAAAAATCTCTCCCTGAGAAACAAAACAAAACCCAGCACATTATGCAGCTACTTCATACTGTAAAGAGCAAGGGGCAAGCACCAGCCAAATATTTTTTGACCACAGGTGTTTACTATTTAAAATCATTCTTCCAAAGTATTTTTCTTGATTTCAACAGGCAGACACAGAAGTTCTCTGAAATTTCTCAGAAAAAATTAGTGAGTTTGCTTTTTTAATATATTGCTTAGTAAAATTATTTTAAGCCTACTACATTCTTCTAGACCACCTTCCATATAGTTTTTTAAAGTCTCAAGTGGATATAAAAGTAGAAGAGTGCATATTGTTTTAACTGCCCTTTTAGTTTCAAAACTGTGCTATTTAACTGGGGAGCGCTGCTAGCTGTTTCATGACTGCCTAGGAATTTACTCATATTTACCTCCACTTAATATGTTATGAAGCAATTTCTCAGAGGAAGGTTATATTTCATAGTGGTGATAATTTATTCACTTTATTGATGGGTAATTTATTCATCTTATTGCTATCTTCAATCTTGTCTCAGGCATTGAGGAAACCCTTTCCTTTCTCTAATTTGGAACAAGAAATTTTGCTCTGTTCTTCACCCATAATTAAGCTCCAAAGGCCTTTGAAGATCTTTTTATTTTAACACTACATTTTGCCACCAACTGAACATGTGATTTAACACACATCAGTTAAAGATCTGAAGAGCTCCCTATTAAAGTACCTCAAGGTTGTATCAGTGTCCATCACTATGTTACAATCAGTTCTGGTAGCCTGATTTTGTATTCTTATGGAGAAAAGTGGTGCAAATAGAATCTCACTGCTTTAGCTATGGAGGTGGTGAAAAGTTTGTATGACTTTCCCCTTTCTCCCCTACTTGCTACATGCTATTTATTGCTGCAGTTACTAACACAGAAAACCAAGTACATCTTATCAAAGTGCCATTGTCCCACACCCCAACCCAGCAAATCCCCAAACCGCATGGACTAAACTCATGCTCAGAATCTTTCAGCTCTGTCTTGTTAGGATGAGATTCTATGATTCTCAATACATCCTAGAAAGCAGCAGTGGACTGGGAAAACAAGAAATGATTAGAAAATGAGAAATAACTCAAAGTTTAATTTCTAGTGGGCAAATGGAAAAAAAAATCTTCAAATTTTTTATTTATGCTATATTAATAATTCTTTTTCTATACTATAGTAATATAGTAATAATTCTTTTTCTACAGGTTGAAATTATGACTCAATTAATCTCTACTGTTAATCACAACCCACCAACCTAAAGTAATAGCTGTCTCCTCTATACTTCAAACAGTGGTTATCTACATTACTCAATTCAACGTTTTAGATATAGCAATATGAACTATGTGTTGTGGAATATACATAAATAATAAATTATAACATAAATAAATTATTATTTATGTATATTAATATCATATCTGTTATATTAATATCAGACCTAATTGATCAACACTGGTCACTGAACAGAGTCAACAGAACAACAGGGAAGAACAACAAAACATATGGACTTGGAGGTACCTGGTAGATATCTAAGGAAAGATCTCTTCAGGTTTAGACTAATGTTCCCCCTCTCTAATCTCCATCTTTTAAAGCGTTCCTCATGGACACCAGATTTAGAGCATTGTCAGGCAATTTAAGATTCTTTGTAGTTCCCTGTAACTATGGAGTGCTAATCAAGGATCTTCTGGGGATCTGCTTAGAAGGGATGGTATCTGACACTAAGACACATACTACTATTCATCTTATAATTTAGAGAACACACTAGCAAAGTCTATATCATCTCCCTCACAACCAGAATGCAAGAATAACTAATTGAAGACAAAGACAATTACTCAAAGTTTGAATTTGAAGTGAACCTAGACCTATTTGATTTCCACAGGTTTCCAGGTCCTACAGGGAATTTATTTCAGCAAGAGCATCACTATTTTGAAAATAATCAGTAAGTAAAAACCATTAATGAACAAAAAGATTTATTTTGTGCTGTTCATCCACTGAAACATTGAGAAATTAATTATGCAGCACTCATTATAATAACTTCTAATTTTATATCTTCATATACACATATCTTACAAACATGTAGAATATACATTTTTCTACAAACCAACAGTAAAGAGTCAAACATTGAGAGCCAAGGGAGTATGAGTGTGTATATATGGAAGTATATCTACACACATTCAATTTTATTTATTGCTATGGTTACATCTATCTCTGTCTATACACACACATACACACAGTCTCTGCTTAGCTAGCACAACGCTTTGTGCTACCAATGCAATTTTATTTTAGAATAGGAGAGACTTTGGGTTCAAAGTTAGTGTCCATTCTTAAGCTATCCATCAAGAATAACAACAAACTCAATATAACTAATTTTCATATAACTAATCTAAACATATTTTAATCTAAACATACTGGTTGTATAAGATTTTAAAGTCCACTTGACTCACTGCATCTAGAACTTTTCTAAAACATTAATCTAATCATGATAATTTCCTGAAAAAATATTTTGTTGTCCTCAAACTAAAGCCCAAATCTCTAAAAATGACTTTTTTGATAAAGACTTTTCACTTTCATGATCTAACCTCTACTTACCTATGTGTTCAAATAGGTACTGCTTTTCAGTAACTTGAAATTTCTGTTCCAGTCCTATCTGTAGCTCAGTAGGTCTATCATTCTCTCTGAACTTTGGATCTCTGATTATGTCATCCTTTCTATCAGGAATATTTTCTATCCTAATCCTGATTCTTCCTCAGCTCTCGGGTTACACTCCCTTCTTCTGGAAAGTTTCACCTGTCTGAATCAAGTACTGCTTCTGCCTTCTAGTACGCCAGAATTAGAACTGTCTGGACTTAATGTCTTTTCATTTGTCTCCATCTTCCACTAGATTCTGAATTTCTTATAAGCAAAGACCATGCTTTGAAGACTATTATATTTTTATTACCAATTGTCTGAGACATAGAATGTGCTCAACAGATAATTAAATGGCGAACAGGAAGTTACATTAGTACCATCTAATAAGGGCGGCAGCTACAAACTATCAGAAGTGATTAATTCTTCGTAGGTCTTATTCCTTATTCTGGTCACTACACCTAGATTCAAACCCCATCTCATGACCTGCTTATTTACGTACCAAGAACTCATATGCCCACCTCTGAACGGTAAGGTTCTCAGTGTCAACCCTTGGCTTCAAAGAAAATACCCACCTCCTTTGTTTCTTCAGAGAAAGCTTGGAGAATGTCTGTCTGCCTGGTGTAGTTGCCATTGGCGTCTTGCAGACCTTGTAGAATGCGCTCACGCAAAACTAGCACGGATACTCGGAGCTGGTGCCAGAGAAGCTGCACCGCGTGTATATCCACAATCACGTTGACAGAATAGGAGAGCAACTTCAGGGAGAACTCCGTTTCAAGGAGGGCATGGATTTGTTCAACATGATCTGAAATGTCTTCACAAATGTCCTGCAGTAGAGAAAAGTAAGTATATGAGGACTGTCTTATCTGAGGGAGGGCAAGGTTAAAAGAAAAGTCACTCCTTCACCCAAAACCAATTATCAAGGCCAACAGGAGAGTTGAAAAGCATGTTAGCGACTTTTGGTGTAGGTCAGATAATAGAGTTGCAGGTCATGTTCCAGGGTGCTTTGGAGTATATGGCTAAAAAAAAGTAGATTTTTTTCAGATGCCCAGGTTAAAAGTTCAGTCACATTGAAAGATTATCTCACAAGTTTGCACTGTTCTCTTTATTTACATTTGCTTAGGATTCTAGCAAGAGTGTTCTTTTTACTAGCCATGAGCTGCTCCACTGAGCACACAGTATTTCACGATAGGAGTGTCATCTAGACACCTAAGAAAATGCACTTTATACTTTTTCCCAGCCATTCCAAATGAGTCACAGGTACAATGACTCTCTCATAGGGACATAATTTAATATTTAAATTTATGATAGATTTAATTTCAAACCAAACTTTGCAAACAGAATTACCCTCAAAAAGTGAAGGGGGGAAAAATCCCAAGAAGGAAGAAAACAAAAATGTGGCTTTATTTTGCTTTTAAGACCTAGACGATTTAAATAAAAGCATACAAAGTCAAAATTTCAATCTCTTCCTCACACACTATTAGAAAGGCAGAACTAGCGTCTGGAATGTGACAAGTCTCAAATTTCTATTGTGCTGTCAGGAACAAGCAGCATGAAATGGGTAGCATCCATGGATAGTATTTACATGAGCAATTTGAATCCATTCCATTAAGCATTAAAAGAATGCAGATATCAGCTAAAAGTGGTCAGTTGCTCATTTTTTAAATTTTGTGTCAGTGATTTTTTAAATGGGGATTTCATTTATTTTTTGTTGAAACTAAAATTTTAAGATAGCATTTGAATTCTAAGCCATATCATGAATATCAAAAATAGTCATCCTATGCTAGAAACAACCTTCCCATTTCATATAATTTAATTTCTTTCAAGGAAAACTAAAAATATAAACTGAATTAAATGACATGCAATAGACAAAAATTCTATTTAAGAATAATGGAAAGTCACACTGAATTTTGAATAATCATTATTGCGCAATTTCAACAAATGCCCCAAATTAAGTTCTTGCAACCTATTAGTACTTGGGTGATTAAAATTTAACTGGTGATAGTGATACAAATGAGAAGTAATAATCAGAAAACAATTAAAAGTTAAACTTTAGAATAGCTATATAGTCTATACAGAATAGAAAAGCTAAATAGACTTTAGGATCCTAATTAGGCAAAGTTCTTCTAAATGTGATCCATGAACACATTTGGCAAAAATTAAGGGCAAAAATCACATAACCCTATTAACCAGTACATGGAAACAAATCATGGCCAGATCAACTAGTCTCTGCTGGGTCCACACAAAAGAGCATGCCTCTAATTGCTATCCTCAGATATGGAATATGGAATACTGCTTGGGGTGCCAGTCCATGCACGCTGAGTGTTCCCACTCCATTCATCCCCTGCATACCTCTTACTCCAGATATCACAACCACTACCCCAAAGTCAATGTTTTCCATCCTTTTCACTCTTAGGATACTCATTTCTATGTAGTATTATGTTAGCAGAGCAAATACCCTTCCTCCCAAAGCTGACCTCTTCCAAATTCTCCGTACTTTCTTAACGACTTCCCTATTCCACTATAAAAACACTTGTTAATTTCATCACAGAAAGTTACATCCACCTCCTGGCTTTACCCAATGACTTTCAAGGACCTTGCTTCCCTGGTTATCTTTCCAGGGGAGACCTGAGAGATGGGAGTAGGGCAGAAGGGGAAAGATGCTTATTTGTCACTTTCTAGTCATTACACATTCATATAACTACCTTTCTTTCTTAGTAGGTACCAACTGCCTGGTCAACCTTCCAGTTTCCTTCATGCTGTTATGTATATTCTTCTTCCACTTTGCTACATAGAAGATGGTATCCAGTTTACAGAAGACTGTATACAGTTTATAATACTCTTCACACAAATATTTCACATAATTCAACATTTGTCTTGATGAGCCAGCTAACACCTAGTCTTGAATATTTACTCCAATACTGCAAAGACGTTCACATCCATTCTACTGTGAAAATTCTCTGCCATTGTTCTACTGAGCCTTGTTTTAACTCCACTTGTGAAATCGTATTGGAAAGTACATGATGCTACCAACCTCTCCTTGTCTGACCTTTTCACTCTTTCTTTAACCTCATCCAAGTCATCAGTACCTCTACCCAATTTTCTCAAATACAAACCGTCCTCTTAGCACAGCTTCTACATCATCATTTCAACCACTCCTTTCACAGTCTTCCCAATGTTCATCTCACATTTATTCCATAACTCAAAATTCAGTTAGTCTCTGTTTCCCATATCCCACTCTGATGCTACAGATGCAGAATGTTACATGCCTCGGAGAGAAAAAGATTTGCCACATGCTCAGAATAACCAAATAGGTCTTTTTTGGCTACCTAAGCCCCATTTCCCCAATACAAGAGGTTATACATAACCTAAGCAATGAAAACATTATGCCAAAGTACATGCCACCTGCTCATCTCACATGATTCAGCTCCTTCAAAATGAACATAGGAATTTAGTCTGGGCCAGATCATGGGTCAAGACTGTCAGGCAAATATCCAGGGGAAACAATCTCTTGGGGGCATTAAAGAAAACATCACTGGTGCCAATTAATTTTGAGTTTCCACAATCTCCTCTTTACACCACTGCAAAAATTCAAATTGGCCCTGTTCCCACAGAAGCAGATGGGCCCTAAGGGGAAAGAAACACCCTCCCCATAGTCTGACCCCACTGTGCTGAGTAAGTATATTGGCAATGTCCACAACCCTTTCCACCTGAAACCAGAAACTGAATAATGCACAGCATGATGCAATTTTCTAAAGCATGCTAATTTATTTCATTCTTTTTACATCCTCTACTCTGCCACAGTTGTCTGATTCAACAAACTGTAAAACAAGAACTACACATGTATTATGTATGTGTATATATTCATGTATGTGAATGTGTTTGCACTCTTCTCCCTCCAAACATGGGCGATGCTTTGAACATCTAATTAGAGATTTGTTTAGAGAAAGGCAACTGAGTGATTTCTCAATATTTATTTATTTATCTATCTATTTATTTATTTATTTATTGAGACTAGGTCTCACTACTGATTGATTGATTGATTGACTGATTGATTGATTGATTGATTGAGACTAGGTCTCACTATGTTGCCCAGGACTGTCTCAAACCTGTGGACTCAAGTGATTCCCAGACTCATCTTCCCATTAGCTTGGATTATAGGTGCACACTACCATGCCCAGCTATTTTTTGAGGCCTCACAGTAGCTGGGATTACAGGCACATGCCACCGTGCCCAGCTATTTTTTTTAGAGACTAGGTCTCGCTATGTAGCCCCTGGTTGTCTCAAACCCATAGACTCAGGTGATTCCTAGCCTCAGCCTTCCAGTGGCTTGGTTTATAGGCATATGCCACCGCACCCAGCTGATTATCAACCTTTACTTTTTAATAATAGAAAATTTACTTTTTTCTGTCCCTCTAAATGTCAAACAAATACCTAAAGAATAATTAGTTGGATGCTTATGACGTTTAGGCCCTTAATGTTAGCCAATTTTTTTGACATTAATATGAAAGAAGTACAAGATTCCTGTTTATTTCAATGCAATCCAAAAACAAGATATTTTAACAACAATTGGCTGAATGACTTCCTCCCAGCAGGAACTGTTTGAAATTAAAACGCTGTGAGTTATCTACTGGAGGCCCTGTTGAGTACTATGTTAGCAAGGTGAAGCAGAATCACTGAAAGGGGAATTGTGTCAGAGTCCAACTGATATATTTAAGAAATTACTGGCATCTGGACTCGACTGGACATGTGACTTCAGCAGATAGCAACTGGACTCAAGTTGCATGACTAAACTGTGCTATGGATGGAAACCGCATAGTGACTTCAGAAAAGATTCACAGATTTTTATAAATATGAGAAGAAATAATCCCTTCCGGGCTGTAGAGACAGGTAGATAGAATCTTCCTTTTTTGCTTTCTGAGTATATTAACAGAAGATAAAATATTTTACTCCACAATTAGAGATTTAAAGGTACTTAACAGGACAATGACTAAGCTGATATAGTGACTAAATTTTACAGTAAAGTGTAATCATCCAGCAAAGGTTAGTTTTATTTCAGATTCTTTCCTGTTTTGATAGAGGGGAGGGTTAGTAGGCAGAAGACTGAGGTCTGTAGTAGAAATTAAGTCAAGAAACATACAAGAGGCCGGGCACGGTGGCTCGTGCCTATAAGCTTCAGCCTATGAAGCAGCTGGGGCTAGGGATCATGGTTCAAGTCCTGCCTGGGGCCCATAGCGAAATCTAGTTCCAAAAAAATAGCTGGGCATGGTGGTGCACGCCTGTAATCCCAGCTACCTGGGAAGTTGAGGCTGAGGACTGCTTGAGTCTGTGATACCCTGGGCAACGAGAGCCTGCGGTTTCACGGGCAAAAAGAGTGAGACCTAGTCTCAAAAAAAAAAAAAAAAAAAAAGAAACATACAAGGATGTGGAAGATTACCAGAACAACAGCCATAGAACCCTTTCTAGCCTCAAAGGGAGAGATGATTTCAGTACACCAGTCCATCTTCTATATGGCAAATTATTTCTGAAAATTTACCTATAATAATCTTAATCTGAAATTATCCCATTTCTCCTGATCATAGTCCTATCAGTTTCAGTTCTTCCCAGTGTTATCTAAGACCTCTGGATTATTTTCCTGATTTCCATATATGCCTATCAACTGAACAATGGACGGGCCTACCAGTCTAGACTACTCTTACTTTTTAAACTCCAAATTCTGTCCACCATCCTTTAGGTAGCTCCTACCCCCTGAAAGCTAAGTCCAGGAACAGAGAGCCGGAGGATTCTGGGAATAAGGAGGCAGAAGAAAAGCTGTTCCAGAGAGAAAACACCAAGGACATCAGACAAAGTTTGTTAACCTTCAGGAGCTTGCCTGGAATTTGCCCCATTATCTTGTCTTACCATGAACAAGTGAAATAAATACATCGCACTTCCTCTAAGTATTATTTGGCAACTATTGGGCTTTGTATAATTTTTTAAACATTTTATCATCAAAGGACTAAATTAATAGATGTCTCAAGAATAACAAACTTCTTTCTTTAAATTGAGGACAGTTTTTAAATGTTTTTCAAACTACAACATTTTGTATAGATTCTCAGTTCCCAGTTCAACCCATAAATATTAAGGGTAGAAGTATAATGTCTTTAGAAATTAATTAATTGTTTTTTCAGCAATTGTGTTGAGCATCCACTATGTACTAAGCAATGTGCTAAAGAAATAAAAGTGAGTTATAGCAGGGCTTGGCCCCTAAAATTCCCTGCCTGGTGGTTATGTAATTAGAAACTATATTTAGGAAGACAAGTGCTCATAGAGGGTACATAGATAAGGAGGAAATGGCTGTGCTTATTGGGACAAAAAGGGGGGAAAAATCTCTCCAAGTTTGGGTCTTAAAAGAGATAAACAGGAGGATGATGTAGAGAACTTTCTAGGAGCAGAAATTATCAACAGGGACTCCCTGATTATGGTTTTGGGGTTGGCTCATATTATTTAGGTAAAGCTCATGACCATAGCTTATAAAATATAGATTCAACTTCAAAATTTAAAACTGTTGCTCTACAAAAAGAAAATGATAAGTTATGGACTGGGAGAAACACAAATCACCTATCCAAATTAGGTTTAATGTCTAAAACATATAAATAATTCTCAAAATTCAACTGTAAGAAAACAACCAATCTAATGGTAAAAAAGACATGAAGAAAGACTTTACTTAAATGAATATAATTATTGTAAATAACCGTACAGAAAAGGTTCAGTCTCATTAGCCATTAGGGAAGTGTAAATTAAACCACAAGGAAATACTACTATCTGCAAATGAGTTGAAATTTGTAATTGTGTTTAGTAAAAAAAGGTTCAATTTTGCATGATAGCTTTTAATATTATAATAAGAGACAAGAAAACCAGTTTATAGTCTCCTAGGAAAATGCATATAAAATTCATTTGAGGTCATATATTCCTTTTAGATTCTTTGAAATTATAAATAGCAGAGCTCTTAGGGTCATGGTATTGCATGGTATTGCTAGTTCTATAGCTTCCACAGCACTTTCCAGTATAAAAAAAAAGGTGAGGCTATTCTGGATTCCATCTCAAAATAAGTTAAAACAAATGACAGTGGTTAACAATGTATCTAGGAAATTGTTAGGATTTTTTTTTCATGGATATTACTATATAGTACGGGAAAGTGATGTTCTCCATCTTCTTGTTTAACTCGCATACAGTCCAGCAGCCTCTGTGATGTTCAAAATTACTTGCAGCACAAAATGCACTGAGAATATTATGTTGTCAACTGCCCACTTCATTCTGCCTTCTGGTCTCAAAATTGCAGTTGCTGCTGCTTGTCATTAAAATAGGAATCTTCCATGGTTACTGAAGTAGGTGATATAAACACTGATATAACCTGAGACTGTTCACAAATAAACTCTAGCTGGCTGGGTCAGTATTTTTCTTTTAATTTAACTGCTTGTTTATGTGAGAGGCACCTTTTCTTTCTTTCTTTCTTTTTTTAAAGATTGTTGTATATCTTTCAGTTGTATTTTATTTATTCTAGATAGCTACATGGCTGTTAACTGTTCTGTACGTAACCACTATGTCTAGTTTTTACCAGTGGGGAATAGAAATGAGGGCACTCTTTCTGTGATTGCTCTGTGTTACTGTGATTACTATGTGGGACTTCTCAGCTACTGTGGGAGGGGATCTATTTGTTGCTTCATCATAAGGCCACTGTGCCCACTCTCAAAATATCTTGAGGTGTTCTCATCAAACACAAGTGCTCAAGCATCAACAGTCTGCTCCTATTCCAAGTATACAGGTATCTGCATTTGAAAGGAAAGCAGTCCTTCCAGCAATTTCCTCACCTGGGTACTGAAGTCAAACGTGGTACTCCACCTCTCCCACTTTTCTCTGCTTCTTGTTTCCCCAGTTAAAATTCTCAAATAAGAAAACAGCAAATGCTCCCAATTCCTAGAACTACCTCTCCATAGGAACCAACAGTAATGACAGGCTTTTCTTCATCTATAACCCCAAGTATTTCTTTCTCAGTCCTTCAGAATATTTCAGTTTATTTGTGTAAGTATAGAACACATTCAGATGGTTCTTCTAAAACAAATGTGAATTAAAGTCTATATTTAAAGAATGGATCTTTTCACTACCACTTTCATCCTTCTCTGAGTTTCAAAAGATCTTGGACTCTCATTTTATCCAGAACTGCTCATTTAGAATGAAAAATTTTATGTTCTAAAATGAGCAAGAGAGAAATAAATAAGAGATATGTTGTGTATATATTTTAGTCTTACTGAAAAGTGCTATGTCATCATGACTATTCATTTTTCACTAGCAATTGTAGAAATGAATGAATGGGAAAAAAAAGTCTTTACCCATATCTGTGTGGGTTCATTAGAAAAATATGAGAAAAGATTCTCACCTAATAATGTACTTAATATTTTAAAATGTATATCAAGGGAATAGCAGTTACTTATTTAAAACACACACACATCGCACAAGTGAACCATTTGAATCAAAATTTGCAGCTTTATACAAAAAAACCTTCCACTCAAATATTAGTATCAAAATAACTTTCCACTCAAATATTAGTATTTGACAATCAAAACTGTACTTCCTCCAAAAGACAGACTGATAGATGTTCCTATGACAAGCTGTTTTATTTCCTAAGAGACACTATCTCCTTTTTTCCTTCCTCAAGCAAATACATTTTTAATGTTCTTCGTTTCTTATTGTCATACTGAGAAAGACTATGATGGATAGTGACGGGAAGGATGCTGAGACATTCTGTGATCATCAAGCACTTCTCTCTGAAGTTTGAAGAACTCTATGGCTATCACATTAATTATTCTTCTAATTGCTCAGATTCTGAAGTATGCAGACTGAAGTAAGATAATTTTACATAGAAATGATTGCATCTTTAGCTCTTACTCTATCTCCCTGACCAGATAATATCATTCTGGAAGCAGGAAGGGCGTCTTACTCATTTTTGTGTCCACAATGCTGTACTGTTAGGAAATTGCCATTCTTGGAGGCTATGTTCAAAGGATGTTTATAAACATGAATTCAAATGGATAAAAGTCATATCTCATTTTAAAAAAGTGAAATCCCTAGAAGCCCTTTCCTATGTATAATCATTTTTGTTATCATCATTGAATACGCACATGTAAGTAGTCGACATTGGATCTTCTCCCATTCTAATTAGGAGCGATGATTTAAAAAAAAAAGCAGCATTGTGGATCTTGGGCAATTGCTACTAAACACTGAAGAAAAATTTTCTTCTGTATTATTGCTTAGTCATATTCACATTCAGTGTTCTCTGTGATGCAACTAGATAAAGGTTCAAAATGCAAGTTCATTCACTAACAAAAATCACAACTATGAACTTAACCCTCAATCACTCATCTGAAAATTGCTCAGAGGATCTGTATTTCCCCCAACACATTCTTGTATAATTTATTTCAGGGTGTAAATTGACAGAAGTATATAGTGATTCTTACACTTGCTATCTGTAAAACATGACTAACCCATACTCACCACAGTTCACATTATAAAATTTAAACATTTGGGAATTTCATAGATTTCTTTGTCATCTTCAAGGTTCTTCTGATATGACTAAAACCCATATGACCACTAGTTCTCCTTGAGATAGAGAAAAGTCCTTTGTTTTAGAAATTACAAAGAAAATTCCTGCATACCCTTCATATCTTCGCATACCATCTACAGAATATGAAACAAGACAAAAATCAGTGACAGTAATCACCAGTATAATTAAAGAAATCAACCATTACATGTACTCTAGTTCTGGGTGTGCCAGGTGAAGCAGTCTTTCTTTTTCTTTCCAATATAAAACTACAGAGCACAGGATGACTTTTACTACCTATTAGTTTAGGGCTATGCAATGATGAAGGCAAATCTCTTCATGGAATGAACTATGAGGATCTCTTCACTTACATCTCACATAGCTAGCTTTGGTAGCACATATACCATCTCACATAGTAAAAGTTATACAATGTATATGTTTGTTTTATTTGTTCAGTGGTCTTTATTTAATTTCTATTTCTGTGCAGTCTTCTGTCCTTAGGAAATTGTGCCAAAGCAACATTTCTCTATTTTGCTTTTCATAGTGTATAAGATCACATGAAAATAGATTCTCAATACATATTGATATTAGTGATACTGAATTCACAAACCATGATACAGAAGTTTGAAGATGATCATGAAAAAGAATAAATGAATCAGAAGCTATTTCTAGATCACTAATTTACACCACACTGAGTGTTAGGAAGACTGAATTCTTGGCTTAGGTGCATACTGATTATTTGCATTCCAATAGATGGCTGAGCCTTGGTATCCTTACTATAAAGAGAGCACTAGTTAATAATCTCTACCTCAAGTTCTAATATTTTCTTTCTTTTATTTTGTGTACTACTATTATACATATTCTGACCTTTCGTTACCCACAAGCTTTTGTGTATGTCTAAAAATTCTTGTAAAATAACTATTTCCTATAAGTAACAGAAAGAAAGAGTCCTGGACTAGGAACTAGGAGACCAGAATTCTAGTCTCAGAGGCACTGAAGGGTATCTCTCAGACCCCTGAAGTGTGATATTGCCACAAGTTTTGAAGTTATAGTCCAGATTCATACCACCAGGCTCAGTAGGAAAATCTATGCTCCATTCAGAGTAAGGTCAAACCTCCATCCTCACACATCAAGGTTAATATTCTAAGGAGCATCTTTGGTTATTTTTGCCTTAGTCACCATGATAGGTTCAGACCATTATTACTCTGTCACCCTTGTACTCTCTACCTCCACAAACACACACACACACACACACACACACACACACACACATTTATTCCTGTAAAGCTCATTTCCATCTGCCTATATCACTTGCTCCTACTCTCTTCATTTTAGTCACTGAGGATTTTAAGACTGTATTTTCTAAAATGTCATCATACTTTTATCAATTTAGATTTGTTTATCTGAGATGAAAATATTCTAGTAATTCTCTTAAAAATTTGGAGTATTTCAATACATAAATGTCCTTAAAGGTTCATTTACACATGCTTTCTCTTCACCTTGTCATAAACAGTCTTTATGTGAGAAAAATTGAGATGAAAGTCTTATCTGGGATTTCACTGCTGACTCATAGTATGACCTTGGGCAGGTCAGCCCCTTTCTTACTGCACTCTTTTTATATTTAGATTACTAAAACCATGGCATAGTCTCTTAGGATGTGTTTCTATGTCTTCCTCCCCCACATAAATATTCATAGCAACTAACCTGGCTGTTGGCTTTTATTTGAACACCTACAACATGTCCATTGGGAGCTAATATAGACACAAGCTTTTAGATCTCTTATCTGAGAGTCCAAAACAGGAAATTAAACCTCATAGTTTCAGAACCCTGGAAGAACTAATTTTAGGGTAAATGGTTAAGAAGACCTTGTCTATGAGAAAATAAGAAACTCAGATTCTAAAGCCAATGCCATCCTTTTTGAAGAGCCGGTGGGAATGTAAATGTCAATTAACCTTCTGGAAAGCTCTCTTTACCTCCTGTTGACCCAATGATTTTATTCCTACTAGTCTTTGCTAGCAGAGTTGTTTACAAGGGTGAACAAGTCTAACAACCAAATGATTGAAAGAAGGGAGATTGGTTTAACATGATATGGTATTCCATATAATGAGAACTACATAGATGACCCACTTACTTAAGTATGATGACCCACTTACTATCCCTCTGTTTCTGGTCATCACTAACTGGAGTTATACGTTAAAAGTTTACTTCTGCTTTATTTAGTTCATACATTTTGTCTGATTTCTCTATATACCACATATGAATGAAATCATATGATGGCTGTCTTTCACCATCTGACTTCACTTAGTATAACACCTCTAGACCTAGTCATGTTTTTTAAAAGGGCAGGATTTTACCATTTTTGTAGCTGAGTAGTACTCTATTGTATATGTATGCCATATCTTCTTTACCTAATCATTGGTTGATAAGTACCCAGGTTGTTTCCAGCTCTTAACTCTTATAAATAATGATACAAAAAATGTAGGGATGCATATATCTCTTAGTGTTCTTATGACTTTTGAGTAAATACCCAAAAGTGGGATAACTGGATCATATAGAATTTCTATTTTTAATTTTTTGCAGACTCTCCATATTATTTCCACAATTGCTGTTTACATTTATATTCTCATCAAGAGTACTTATATTCTTTTCACTGCCTCTCCAACACTTGCTATTTCTTGTCTTTTGGATAATGGCCATGCCAATAAATATGAGGTGATATTTCATTGCTGTTTTGATTTGCAAAGAGATGACTTTGCAAGAAATAATGAATATCTTTTAATGTGCCTGGTGGTAATATGTATGTCTTTTTTGGAAAAGTTTTTGTTAAATCATCTGCCCATGTTTTAATTAGGTTGCTTGTTTTTTATTATTATATCTTATAAAATCTTTGATCAGATGCATGATGTGCAAATATCTTTTTCCCCCTCCTTAAACAGTCTTTGCATTTTGATTCAAATTTCTTTTGCCATGCAGAAGTTTTTTTCAGTTTAATATAGGTCAATTTGTTTAGTTTTGCTTTTTGTTTCCAACTGGGGCAATAGTTTCCCTTTTGTTTCCTTTGGGCAGTTAATAAGACCCATGTCAAGGAGAGTGCTCCTATGTTTTCTTCTATGTATTTTGTCATTTCAGAAAACACATTTTAACTGAGAAAAAGCAAGTTATAAAAGAGCTCCATAGAAAAGCTATAGCTAAGTATACCTAGATAAAAAACTAAAAAGGATACCAAATCTGCTCATGGTATTTTCTCTAGGGGGCAACATTAAAAATGATTTTTAGTGTATTGTTTATAGGTACGTTTTATAGTTTCTCCATAAGAGATTCGTTTCTTTTGTGAGGAAGGGATTAAGAAGTAAACACTGAAAAATAACAAAGAAACAGTCAGTTCCCATGGCAAAAAGCAGTCAAGAAATGAAGGTCAAACCATTCATAGTAAATAACAAAGTATGATAGCCAGATGATTGAAGAGCAGTGTCAAAGCAGCAAGGTTCTCAGTCTCCCAGCATTCTGTGTGTGTGGTGAGAGACCTGTCACTTCGGTCACAGTCATCCTATTATCATTCTATGGCTGCATGTCAGGTGGCCAGGAACTATTATCCAGGAGCTATTATCTAAGATATATTAATATAGAATTAACCACTAGTTATTAAGACTTGTTTTTTGTTTAGATTGATTTTTGTTTTTAAGTTTAGCAGACTTGAAATAAGCATGACTGAAGGCAAGACCTTAATCACCTGAAATGAGTAGGACTGTAAATATTACTCATCTTTCCCGTTCAGTTCAGCTGATTGATTTATTCCAAAATATGACTGGATTGATCATCACCCTCTTCTACATTTTCACGCAAACCCACAAGGGAAGGATATTTCTAAGAACAGGCTGAATCACTTGTCAATGTAAGGTCTTGTTTATCTCTAGGGGTGACCTCAACACCCTAAAATTAAACCTTTCACACTTTGAAACTACTAGAGCTTTTGAGTAATAAGGGAAGTGAGCTATCTAAAGAGAATCAATATTCCTTGGAAGAGTAGGGGGGAGTACATTTTATGAAATTAAAAAATTCAGTCTTTCACAACTATTTGGGAACTGTACTGTCTAAGTTTTCCTAACAGGGTCATATAAATTTTTGTTTAATCCTATCAACCCAAATAATCTGTACTGTAGATTTGTATTGTTCTCATGTTCAAGTTTAATCCACAGACTCAGAAAGAGGAGGTTGTACATATCTAGCATATTTTCTGCAAAATTTAATACTGACCTAAATTAATTTAAATTAAAACATAGAATTTAGCTCCTATCTTAGTTTAAAAAATCTACTTGGAATTTTGCCTGACCTATGCTTGACTAACTCTCCATATTAAAACAACTCTTCAGCAAGCACTAGACTTATAAAGCAAGAAGAAAGTTATTGAATTCCAATAATGTGGTTTTCAATCCACCTTCATTGCCCTTTTCCAGAGGTCCCTTTGGGAAATAAAAAATGGATCAAAATAACATATCTGACCACCAAGTGCAGCAACCATTCATTATTAATGTCCCAATAACACATCAAATGGAAGGTGGAGGATCCATTCAAACAGTCCTATACCAGATTAGGTTCCTCAAAAGACACTGTACTCTATTTTTGAAATCAACAACTTGCTAAGAGCAAATTCAATTTCAATATACTTTTCTAACCTCCAGATTAATACCACCTATAAGATAATTTTTAACATCACCGCTCCTTTATACTGACTGTAAATTTAGTAAGGAAAAACTGTTTTCTCCCTGATTAAACAAAGAATTCCATTCATATCAATGGGCAGGGTTTTGGAAAGCACACAAAGGAAAAAGCAGTACCAATAAATAAGCTCCAGCAGACACAAACAACCAAATCTCAGGTTATTCTTTTCAACACTTAATTCATGATTAATTCATGACAAGAGCTGAATTCAAATTTCTGTTCTTAGAAGAAAACATTGACTATGAGGAAAGATCTAAGGAAAATTTATCTCAAGAACTAGCAAAAAGTGGTTTCTATAATTAAACTGTGTCCATGTTGCTTATCCACTTAAACTATAGAGGACTTAGGCTCCAGGACTGCTCACACAACATTGAGAAGGTTCTTACACACAATGCACAGGGTAGAAGGATTGTGCAAGATGATTTGGTCCAGAGGGGTCTCTTTTCTTCTTTCTCTCTCAGAATAGTACAAAGATCAAGACCATCAGTGATCTCAAGGAGTCCTCTGTATTCAAATGCCCCTGGGGTTCCATGACAGAACAACAAAAGGTAAAATTCTGATTGGCCATCTTGACTCCAGTGATCTCCCTCAGCCAGGGAAAATAAACTGAAAGAATAAACTCAAAGGAAATAAACTGAAGCTTCTTTGAAATAGACAAACTTTCTGTCATTAGTTAATCAAGGTCAATAAGCCACGTTGATATTTGAAAAAGCAACTTAGCACCCAATTATTCTATAGAAAGTATAGGTCTATTGCAGATGAAAATGTTGGTACAGAAACAAGTTAAGGTCTATAATACTATGTAAGTGGTAGGGAAAAGACTGGAAACAACTATGGGATTATAAAGCAAAATAGTACACAGATAAACTCCATCAAAATATCTCTGGGAAATAGAATTATAGGAAGTAATTTTTCCTGTGTGTATGTATATATATATGTATATATGTTTACTTAAAAATGTAATATTTTTTAAATATTATGATTTAGTATTGCTTTTCTTAGCAGATACAAAGATTCTGTCTATTAATAAAGTGATGATGAGTGCACTCTAGCATGAAGACATGTTTAATAGTAGTCATGGGAGAAGAGCCATCAAAGGAAGGGAAAAATAACACAAAAGCTTTTGTGTAAAGATGCTGGATACTAGTTGATAGCCAGTTTCACATCCCCCCTTTAAATGCTTGCCCAGGAGAATATTACAGCCAAGTCCTCACCCAAGCTCACCCCAAAACTTCCTTTAAATGTAGCCAGAATACATTTTGTTTTTTAGACTGTGAGAAGTCAGCTGCACAGTGGGCCAGTTGCCAGGGTTTATGGAATGACAGAGATTTCCGGGAGAGGCAACTTCAACTGGAATAAAGGAGTGTCAAGTAACACACAGCAAATGTAAATCAACACCAAGGCTGGAATGACTAGGCCTCAGAAAGACTATAAAAAGTCTGCAGAGTTGCCAATCTCATCAGCAGGATTCTATTTGTGTTGGAACCAGAACTAGTCTGGGAGATCTAACCACGCTGGCTGCCAAGAAGCAAGCAGAGCCCTGGTGCATTCTAAGCTGGAAGCTGGTGTCCTGAAGCCACCCCCCACTTCTTGTGTAAGCACCTGGAGGAGACACAGGACAGTGTCATTTATAGCAGTGTATCCTCCAACTCCACCTGTACAGACAAGGAAGAGAAAACACACACACACACAAAATAGTCAATAGGAGGATTCTTTTAAACCTTAAAAATATTACTGCAAAAAAAAAAAGTCAGGAAAGGAAAAAATTAAGTACTATGTCTATCTTATTTAACACTTATCCCTAGAGCCCAAAACAATGGCTGACACACTGAACTCAAGTAATCACTGAATGAAAGCAATGAAATAAATCAATAATCCTACTCTTCAAAGTGGTGCATAATTTTCTAGATTGTGCTTTATATTTGTGCTGTTTCTCACTCAATAGCATATCATAAATATTCCTTCATGTCAATAAATGTTTCATAACTCTTTAGAGCAGCATAGAAGTACATTTTATGAAAATGCAATTTTCAAACTAATTCTTTATAGCTGAATGTTTGGGCATTCTCTTAAAGATACCGATACCCCAGTAGTCAATCACCACACTGAGCTGATATTTCCTTTAATTAGAATTTTGTTAAGTTCCATAAAAATTGGAACCGTTTCTTAGCATTGAATCTCTAAAACTTAATACAGTTCCCTATAATCAACAATGATGAATAAATAATGATTTGTCTCCCTTCCTTTGATTCCAACATCAACTGCCCGGTTTCTGTGTGAATTATTGGCCTACTCTCCTAGCTGGCTTGCTTCCTTCTTCCAGTATATATAACCACCTTTCCCAAGTGGAAATCACCTGACTTTAATAATAAATGTCCCCTTCCTCATGTGATAAATTCCACCTTTCATTATGTGATTTCCTTACTCAGAACAATCTTAAAGTTTCCACAATATTAGGATAAATTTTAACTTATTAAGGACCACCCTAACAGAATTACAGAATACTTTAAAATAGAAAGCTACTTTAGAGACATTTCCAGTCTTAAATCATCACTTCATGTGTGAGATAATTGAAGCTTGGAATGTTCATTGACTTGCTAAGGACACATATGACTGGTTAGTTAGAATGCAGGTCTATAAGTTCCTTCAGGCCACACCAGCTGCCTTCCAGTTCACCTTGCCAGCTACATCTCATTTCAGAGGTGACACTTTTTGGACTATCCTTGAAATATATATGATTCATACTATTGTCCTTTGTTCACATTATTGTTGCCTTGCCTGAAGTGTCCTCCTATCGAGACTTTGTGCCTGATGAAATCTTTTTCATTCTCCTCAAGAATGCCTTTCTCAGATGAAACTGAATTCTTGGTCCTCTAATCTCCAGCAGCACTTGTCTGCTTCACTCATGCCAGCATTAATAATACCTTGCCTTGCAAAGGTAAATACTTCACAACTGAGTGGAGTAGCTTCCTGCATGTGTAAGAAGGAAACAGAAAGGGAAAAAGGCAAAAATCACCACAGTGTGTTGAGCCAGTCAAATATATTCTGATGCTGGAAAATACTACTTAATAAAGACAGCTACATGGCCACTGAGTCTCAACATTTTCTTTGACTCTTATTTTAAATGAATACTTAATTTGAGGTTAGCATTTCTGGTTTGCTAATTATAAAGCCTTCTACTTTAACAGCTAGATTATTTTTATACTAAGAAGCACAGGACAGGAAGGCCTTTGTGGGATAGATAGTGTTGTACTTATTTTGAGATTCACAACAGGGCCTTGTACAAAGCTTTATACTGCAAATTTTAGAACAAGTCTGAGTACTTATTCTAGCCATAAATATTTTGACAAATGCCCAAATTGAGATATGCTAAGTTAGGGCCCCCTGACTGATTGTATGTTAACAAATGACAAGCAATCATTTGATGGATAGATACACTACTGATCAAGCTAGATACGATAGAGAATTTTACCTAATAACTTTACTGAAAAGCAAACAAACAAAACCCCTCTAGAACCTTATGTTAGTCATTAATGTCACTTCCTATTCTATAACTCGGGGAAAATGCTGGATTTTAGGCATATGCCATCATTTTTCACTTTCCTGAGACCTTTTTAGTGTGTTTGTGAGTATGTGAAAGTATATATGCACACACTGAAAGAGATGAAAGAATTATTTAAGGTAAAAGAATTAAAAAGATATATAACATATGAAAGCTAGCAGCAAATTATAGAAAACTAATTTATTACTGATGTTGAGTAAACATTTGTTATAAATATCTTATGACTGATTAAATGAAATTTTCATATCTTCATAGATCTACCTCATATGACATACATATATATTATACACATATTATGATACTTTGTATATAACACTCAATAAATTGCTTATTAAAAACAGGGTCAATATTATTGATTTTTACTGATCCAGACACTATGGAAAGCTGTGTGGAGGAACCTCAAGCTACTGAAAATGGAACTACCATTCAACTCAGCAATCCCACTTCTGGAAATCTACCCAAGGGATATCAAAACACTCTTTCAAAAGGGCACCTGTACTTGGATATTTATTGCAACACTATTTACAATAGCCAGGATATGGAAACAACCCAAATGCCCCCAAACAGATGAAGGGATCCGAAAGTTGTGATATAGGTACATAACGGAGTATTATTCTACAATCAAAAAGACAAATTGAGTGCATCTGCAATAACATAGATGGACCTAGAAGGAAACAGGTTAGCAGAAATAAGACAGAAAGATAAAGAAAAATATTGGATGGTCTCATCTATATGCAGGATATAAGGAAAACAAACGAAAGGACAAGGAACATTTAACACTAACCGTTAACAGGATAAAAGCATAGAGCAAGAGAGAGGGAGGAGGGTGAAATCAGAGAAGGGATGGGCACAGAGATTAAGATGATGATTCACGGGTGATATTGTGATGGGAGAACCTCGGGGTAGACAATGATGTAAAATACATATGCAATTAGTTCAAAAATAATATAAAATAAGGCCGGGCATGGTGGCTCGTGCTTGTAAGCTTCAGCCTATGAAGCTGGGGCTAGGGGTTGCGGTTCGAGTTCTGCCTGGGGTCTGTAGCAAGACCTAGTTCCAAAAAAAATAGCTGGGCATGGTGGTGTGCACCTGTAATCCCAGCTACCTGGGAAGCTGAGGCTGGGGACTGCTTGAGTCTATGGTACCCCAGGCAACGAGGGCCTGCAGATCCACGGGCAAAAATAGCAACAACTAGTCTCAAAAAAATAATAATAATAATAATAATATAAAATAAAAGACTAAAAAAATTTTACTGATTTTCCTTTTGCCTCAGACTCCAATATGGCTTGACTTAGTATTGTTAGTGATATTACTTTTATTTAAAATTTTCATATTTTTTTCATCATGGATGTCTGTGTTAGTTTTGCTTTTCTTTATTTTAATATTATATTGATCATTGTAAGTCTTTTGTCACCTTTTTAAACTTTGTTCCTGAAACAAGTCCCTCCCCCCTCACACACACAATTGTTTTATCCTAATCTCAACTCCACTTTGGTCAACCCACTGGTTCAAGGAAGATGAAAGACATATGAAGTGGAACCGCCAATGTTAAGTCTAGTCTATTATCAGTAATTGCCTATCAACTGGCCGACATGTGAGCCAAATAAATGCATACTGCCATATATATCAAATTGTGGAGTGGCTTGTCAAACAGGAAGAGTTAACTCATAAAGCAATTAGAATAACAAGTTTATACAAATTAAGTATTTAGAGATAGTAGAATCTGAAAGTTATTCAAAATTCACACTTTTCTGGGAAAATAAATTTGAGGCTACAGTAAATTAAATTGTTTTATAGATCTCTGATAGTCAGTGTTCCCCTCTGTGAAAAGATTATCCTCCCTTACTGATAATAGGCTTGGCCACAAGGCTTGCTATATCAGTGAAATAGCCAGAATTAAGTACCTGAAACTTTTTAAACCAGGAAGTGGCTCTCACCTCTTTCCTTCTTGATTTCAAAAGATCAGCATATCCCACATGGAGACTTGTCTTTAGTCTTTTTTGTTCCCAGATGTTAAAACAAGGAACAGAGTTACAGACCAGGGCTAATAAGTAAGTAGACTTTGTTGATGTAGACTATGAAGATCTAGGGATTATTTTTTGCCACACACACAAAAAAAAAAACCTTAATAAAATCAACTAAACCAGAGTGACAGCTGGGGAGGAGAAGATAGTCTACCACTATTTGGAGATAATATGATGACATATTTGGAAAACCCCAATAAACAAAAAAAATGGTGGAGTAAAACATTAGTACTAAATTTTTACTAAAATTTGCTAAATTAGTATTCAAATTAGTACTAAAAATTAGTGCCAAATAAATAGTGAAGACTCCATTAATATTAAGTAACATCTAAAAGGGGGAGGTCCCGTGTTTCCTGCCCCATATGATGAAGGGTGGAGCTGAACAGTAAGGGGAAGCTAAAAGGACTTGAGAGAGAAGACCTGAGCAAAGACTTGGAGGAGGAATAAGGAGGAGAGAAGCACATGCAAGGAAACCATGCTTCTTCTCAGCCTTGGGCTTGCACCAGGGACTTAAAGGATATAGAAGGAAACACTTGGAAGAGACATGGGTGAAGGACCTGTGGGAAGTATGACAATGGGAACCTGTATCTTGACTTTGATTATGCTCCTTTTCTTCCAGACAGTCTTAAACTCTCTCCCTCTTTCCTAGTTTGTTGCTAGAAGGCACCTTAGACTTGTGGCAAGCTATAGGCCTCAGTGGTCCCACTTTGGGTCAACCCTATTTGGTTGAGCATTTACTCACGAGGGGATAGGTAGCTGGGTGTTTGGTTGGAAACTATTATCCTTTTGTTAATTCTCTCTCTAAGCACTCTATTCTATTAAAATTCTTTACTACTGAAGGTCTTACACACTAATAATACACTTTGTCTTTATGCAGCAGATGGCAGAACCCATTTAGAGTGTACAAGTTTAGGTGTCTCAGGATGTCTTTCAGTCTGCCCTTTAACAAACACAGCAATAATAAAGATCTTGAAATAAACTTAAAAGAAATGTAGACTACCTAAATGGAGGAAACTGAAAAAAAAGAAAGAAAACTTTATAAAACACCACTGAAAATTATTTTTTAATGAACAAAAGGGATAAGAAAACATATTCTTGATTAGTAAGAATAAAATATTAGGTCTCTAAGCTAACAACTTTCTAAGTTGTTATATAATTGTAATATTGATATATATGTTTATATTGGGGTGTTGGGTAAATAAATGTAGATGGAGAATAGTCTGATTCTAATATTAAAATGGACAAATAAGAACAGTCAGAGAATATCAGAGACAAAAGGAGAAATGAGAATAGATAGTCTAGCAAATATTAAAATATAAAGTCTCAGTCATTCAAACTATTTAATACTAGCATATAAATGAACACAAGCAGATAGAAAGGAAACGTCCAGGAGTAGAGTCAAGTATGCCTGGGTTTGAACACGTGACAGAGTAGCATCTGAAATCAATGAAGGGAAAAGTAATAACTTTATAAATATCTGGGGGAAAATTAATAATTAGAGCCACTGTGTGCCTGGATAAACTACAAATGGATCAAAAATTTCAATTCAAAAAATAAAAAGTTACTATGAAATTACTATGAAAAAGGTAAATTACTTATAATCTTGGAGTGGGAATGACCATTTAGATAGAACAGTAAGTTTGACTATAAATAGAAAAAGGAGAAGAAAAAAAAGAAAATTTCTGCAGAGTGATGAAAACATACACCTTAAGCAAAGTCAAAAGACAAATAACAAGCAGGAAGAAAAATATTGTAGGGATTACCAGGGATTACCCCCCTGACAAATATAGAACTCTTATAATTCAATAAGACCAACAATTCATCTAAACAAATAAGTGAAGGATGTGAACACAGTGCACAGTAAAAGCACAAATGGTCCTTAAACGTATGAAAAGATGCTCTACTTTTCTCATAGTAAGAAAATTATAAATTCTATTCTACCCAAATATCACTTTTAAGCTACAAAATAAAAATTCAAAAATTTGTTAATACAAATTATTGGCAAAAGTGCAGGAATATGTACTCTTATGCATAATAAATTAATGCAACCACTGGAAAATCAAGGTAGTCATTTCAGTTAAATTCCTCATGTACACATTGAATTATAATCCTATTTCTGAGAATTTGTGTTTCTGATAGAGTTATACTTTTTGTGGAATGACTTATGTACCTAGCTATTTACTGCAATCAAATTTATAATATTCAAATATCGGAAACATACTAAGTGTCCATTACAGGGAACTAGTTAAGTAAGGTATGGTACACTGATTCATTAGAATACCACACAGCTACAAAAAGTAAGATGATGATAAATACTTTTTATGTTCTAATAACGGAAAAATTCAAAAAATTTAAAAATCAAAGCAGCTAGAATAACAACACAGGAGGAGATATATAGGTGTTTGTGTGTGTATGTATACATATATAGACACATACATAAATACATATATATTCATGTTTGCTTGTAATGCATATACATTAAAAAAAAAGAAAGAGGAACTGCTTATTGGAAGAGGAAAGATGGACAAAAGGTCAGCACTCTGCACTGACAGTAGGAAGGTGAACCTAGCACTGTATATCCCTTAATAGCAAAAAATTTAAACGTGAATAGAGTTCATATTAAAAAAATGTAAGACAACTAAAACCCCAAATCAGTTTACTATATGTAATTTAAAACTAAATGGCTATGGTCTAACTATATTTTATTCAATAAATCCTGCCTTTGATGGACACAGTACAATCAGTAGTCCAAGGAAATGTTGCTCTTTATCAATAGTCTGCTTTGAAAAAGACTATCTCATTTTTTCTCCATCTAAAATATCCCCTTCCATCTAAGAAATAAAGCAGCTTATCCAAGCACTTCAATTCAATAATTTCACCATTAAGAGCACTTCTGTTACTATTCTAAGCACTTTTAAAAAGCTGAAGAACGCCAATTGAACAGACTGCTCATTATGACATAAAATGCAATTTTTACATTGATTGAATGGCTTGATGAGGACCTTAATAATCCTTTGCTTTGAATGAGGAGCTTCAGTATGGGAAGGGAAAAGCCCCACTCAAAATGATAATGCAGCACTCAGAATAGTACTATTAGTTGAACCATTTAGTAATAAGGCATATTTGCTACATTTTACTGGGCTGCCAGTCATTTTCCAAAACAGCAGTAATAGGATACTGTCATTAAGTCATAGAGCAGCCTAGGAGAGCTGAAGAGATAAAATATTGAAGACATCAGGTTTTCTGCAAGAACTATCTCTATAAGAACAGAATTAAAGAGGAGATCAAAAAAGGGGGGGAAGGAAACAAAACCATTTGATGGAAGAAACAACTGTAAGAAGTGAAGACACGCCATTATATTTATTATATTATAAATATATTATATTTGTCCATTAACTAGTCCATCATTTAATCTATCTGGACACCAGTTTCCTCTTTGTAAATTGTGGATAGTAATACTTTATCTACTGTGTTGAGATTCTGCTATACGCTACCTGACTCACTTCCTTTTCCTCTTAAGCAAGGGGCTAACCTAGATTTCCTCTGTGTACCAGGCAGCTAGCTGGATCATGGAACTGGGTAAGCAAATAGAACATGAGTAAAAGGGATACACTTTATTGCCAGGTCCAATCCCTAAAAACTCTTTTTGGGATTCTCTGTACACTCCCTAAAATTTCCTCTATGCATACCTGACACAGTTAGGATAAAGGAGGAAGAGACCTGTTCACACCAAGGGTAACAATGATGAGGGAACTGTACCTTAAGACACAGGTTAGTGATTAACACTAAAATATAAAATTTGTTAGTAAGGTCTGTTTGTCATCCAAATTATCACTTTAGCTAGAAGGCACCCACACTGATAACATAATACCATTATGGGTAGATACACTACATGGATGCAATTTTAACATTTGGGACCTGTGTACCCTAGATGGTGTGTTCTTCCAATCAAGAACACAGGAAAAGGATGTGAAGTGATACAGAGTGATAAAAGCATAAGAAACATTAATAGGTTAACTATAACAGTTCTTGTTCTCTCCTTGCAATAAGAATACTTCAGGTACATTGCAATACTCATTTTCATAAAATATCAATAAATGATCTTTTGAAGTAAATATTCCATAGTGATCTGCCAAGTTATTAGTTCATAGAATGTCTTGGGTACCTACTTCTCCACAAAGTTAACTTAAATCTTTTGCAAGCAAAACCACTATAAAGAATTGTATTTCCTATTGATAATTCCATGGATCAAGTTGATAAAAATATCAGTTATTGTTCCCTCTTTTTATCTCTCCTTTCTTGAAAGTAAAGATCTTGTCTAGTGAGTCAAGCAAAGAAATACTAAATAAAAGAAGCAAAATCTGAGTTCTTAGTTTTTTCTTAAACTTATCAATTACAGTTAAATTTTTGTAGATAATATAGGTAATATGAAACCTGATGATGGGTAACTGAAATCAAGCATCATTTAAAAGCTGAAGTGAGGGGCAGTCTCCCTAATTGTAGAATGATAACCTAAAAGAAATGAGTAAGAATGCAATTCCTTCACTCTTTATCTCTTTCTCATTTCACTAACTTTATTTTTTTCATGTCTTTAAACTTTGACATTGTAATACACGCTTTGCAAAGATAGAAGTTGTAAACCACAAATTTATATCTTAACAAATAATCATAAAGTGAACACATGTGACCACCACTAGGCTGAAGGAATTGACACTACACTCCCCACAACACTCCCCAGATGTCTCTTGCCAATAATCAAGCCAATTGCTTTATGATCATTATTTCTTGTGTCTTTGTAAATAATTTTTCCCTATTTGACATCCACACCTAGATAAAACTGTTTCATTTTGCCCTATGTCTTATCTTTATATAAACTGAATTATGCAATATGTATTTTTTCTTGTTTCTTTCACCCTACATGATGTTGGGAAGATTTGTTCATAGCCTGTATGCTTTCTATCAAGTGAAACATTTTAATATACAGTAGAATACATAATTTATGTGTAAAGAATAATAATAATAAGATAAACACTTATGTGCCTATTACCCAGTTTTAGAAATTTCTCTAGCTTCTAAACTGGGGTCACCTAACAGTTTTTTGACAAGAAAAAGAAGAGGATGATGACATGTAGAACTATTTAACTGACAACTATAATTGACCTGGTAGTTCAGATCTTCTAAACATCTTGCCAAAAGTACAAGCAAAGCAGTCTGACCCATCGGATGTCCTTGCCCACATGGAGATTAAAGTTACTCCCATGGGCAACCTGCTGAGTGTACAGTGTATGGAAAGGAACAAAGACTGTGTAAATTCCACACAGCTCCCAGGTGCTGTAAACTGCTTTTCTTGTGAAGTCTATTCTCAGTACACATAAGGTTCAATACATGAAGTGATTCTATTGCTCTAATTTCAGTCCTCTGGGCGTATTATGATAGCTTATTCCTGGCTGCTGAAGATTTCTTCCCTAAGTGCTGCCACAGATTCTCTTTCAGGAATGACCATGTCCTTCAGGTAATAGTCAGCTTGTAGCAGGTCTAAACAACAGCTCCAGTTTCTTCCTTTACCTTCCACAGCACAAGAGCCAAATAGTCACTCATTCATTCATTTATTCATTGAACAAATATTTATATAGCTCCATAAGTGTCCAAGGCACTTCATAAAGTACAATGTATTACAAAAGGCAGGGTAAGTAGTGAGAGTGCTAGCAAAACCCCACACATAAACAAAAAAATTTATAAGACAGAAGGCAAAAATTTCTGGATGAAACAGAAATATTATATATTATAAAACAGTGCCACTTTTTTTTGAAATAAGTAAATTAATTTATTTTCAACTTCTTCAATACTGAGTACATACTCAGCATGTACTTCCTTCAAAAGGCCAGAGTGCCTTCTTCACTCCACTGCCCATCCACCACTGTTTCACATCTTAGGTGTGCTAGAACCCAAAACAGACCTCGCTCCCTGTAATTTCTTAACAGCAGTGACCAGAGAGCATTGTAAATCTTTGAATTCCCAATAGCTGACATATGGGAGAGCATCCATAGTAACTCTATATTTCCAAGACTGTTGCCAGGAAAAATGAGTCATTTTATAGTGACTAAAGGATAAGTTCATCAGAGACAAAAATCCTAAATATCAGTGCATCTAGTAAGTGAGTTTTAAAAGATGCAAAACAAAAACTGATAGTTGAAAGGCAAGGAGAAATAAATTCACAATCATAAGAGGAGATTTTAACATCCGTCTCTCAATAATCTGAACAGACAGACATAAAATCAGTAGGATATATGTAGAGAAAAGACCTGAACAACACTAGCAACCAACCTGACCCCACTAGCATTTTAGAACTCTCGAACAACAGTAAAAGGCAGTTTCTTTTCAAGTGCTCATAATCAGACAGATCACATAGAAACCCTAAAACTAACACATATTTGGTCACTGACAAGTTATTCAGAGGCTAAATCTTCTCAAAGGCATCCCAAACTGTGCCACTGAGAGATAATGCCAATACTCACTGGATCTAATGAAAACCACAGGCAGTGCTTGGCAGAAACAGCAAGTTCTTTTCAAGATACTGAACAACAGAGTTAAGAATTATTAAAAGAAATATATAACACATACATATATATTGGATTTATTCACAGGAAATAACACACAAAACTACCATGATTAAAGGTTAAAAACTGACAAATTTAGATTAATTCATATTAATTAAGCAACTCATTCCTGAGACTACAGTACATGTATTGGAATAAAATGGCAGTCTTTTGAGTTTAGTACA
Source organism: Uropsilus gracilis (assembly GCA_004024945.1). Classification (NCBI taxonomy): domain Eukaryota; kingdom Metazoa; phylum Chordata; class Mammalia; order Eulipotyphla; family Talpidae; genus Uropsilus; species Uropsilus gracilis. The sequence goes on along the minus strand of PVHY01000475.1, from coordinate 134,555 downwards.
TTGACATAATGTAGAACAATATGCTCTTCAACTTTTACTTTTTAATTTCTTAAGTCTTATGCCATGACTCCTGTCACCAAAAAATCTTTCTCCACCGAAGACACAATTCAATATCCAGTGTATTCCAATAAGCCACCATCAAATCCCACCACACAGACACTCCACAGGGATTCCAGAAGACTTCATGTGACCATACATGTATACATTTGCATTCCTTGACAACAAAAAGGCAGTTTTTGCTCCTGAGAAACTGATCCAAGTTTATGTAAGATTGAATTTAATTTAAGAACCTGATTTCAAGATAAAACCATCAAAATAATAATTTAAACTTGTCATTTCCTATTCACAGTGATTTTTTTCAAAGCGATCAGGTTTTGAAGTATGTGTTAAATCATTCTAAATACAAAACCTCATTACACATTTCAGATATAAATCTGTCATATAATTTGAGGTATATATATAAATCTGAATAAACACTGTATTAAGTAACTCACTCAGGCAGAAGATCAAAGCATCACTCACAGCATTTACATACCTATTTAATGTGCTGGATACTTGGAAGCCAAACTAAATTTGATACTTTATAATGTAGGTCAATAGAGATTAAGAAAAACAGTACTGTAGAATTTTATGTTAATTATATTAATATGGGACACAAAAAGGCCAAGTGTGGTTGTTTGGAAAAGAATATTTTTGATCTCCATCTTAGTTTTAAAATAAAACCCAGACCCTATGAAGTGGTTTTAAAATACATGAAAACTACACTAAGAGGCTTAACAGTTTCTCTCTTTACTTCCCACGAATATAAAATCAAGCCTTTTGGAGTTAGAAAGGGGGAAATAAAACAGAAAAGAGGGAGGTAACTTTTAAAGAGACATTTTTACCATATGTCAGAAAAATCACACTTTAGGAGCACTCCATTAGTCTCTCTTTATGTCCTAAGTGTGTGCCATTGAGGAAGAACATGAAGACTTTCATTCGGCATAGTGCCAATGAGCAAGGACGTGGAATATCATGCTCAAGACAGGCAGGCTATGCACAGCAGAGACACTTGAGGCTCTCACATCCAAAACTCCAAAACTGAACAGTTTATTACTTCTGTTCATTTATAAAGAATGCCACATAAACAACAGCCTACCTGAACTGTGAGGTCAGAAGAAGTCCAAAGTATTATGGGGTCCTACACAGCCTGCTGAAAAGTCATGTCCCTCAGTCAAGTCATCCACTTTGGTCACCTACTCCCCCTACCAACTGGGCCGGCTGAAAGCAGGGTAGCTGGATCTTGTAACTTAAGTAGGTTTGGTTTTTAATCAGCTGTCACTGGTTAACCAGCCTACAAACAGAGACTATAAAACACAGCATAAACCCTTCTTTCCATACCTGAACACTTACACACTTCAGACCTAACTACCCGGAGGCTTGTTATGAACCGTAACTATAGAAAGGTTTCAAATCCTCAGTCCCTCAGCTCCCAGACTGCTAACTGGAATTTCAGTCCACATGTGTCCCTCACAATTAGCTGGGTTATTTTAGGCACTGACCTAAGTTCTCAGAGAATGTAAGCCGATGGCAAAGGGGTATCTAATGTGTCAGTTGCTTGGTTACAACAGAAAGCTCATTCGAGACGCTTACAATCTGTGTGTAGCGCTTCCTTACAGTCTACTATAAAGGTTTTTACTTCAGCAAAGGAGAAACACTGAAATTACACACTTATCTTTTAATACTGAGTGCTTACACCCATCATGAATGATAGTTCCTTAGGTATACAAATGACTTGGACAGCTGTTTTCAAAAACAATTTAAGTTCTGACTAGACAAAACCTGTCACATAGTAATTACAATAAACCATAGTAAATTTATACTAACTTCTCGGCATCTTACAAAATTATTTACTCCCTTTATAGAGAAAGCTATAAATACAAAAACAGTTTAAAGCCACAAGCTGATAGATATCTTTTAAGATCTGCTATTTCTAATAAAATACTCCACCTGCTGGCTAATACAACCATCCTATAAGCAGGTATCTCACAGGAGAAATAACCAGAAAAGAAACAGTATAAGGAAACTGCCTTGTGTCTCCTTACCAGTGGGTTCCTCCATGCAAAACCAAGCTTTCTGATTCTCAAGTGCAAAATAGAATAAATTCACAAGCCTTTCAACTTCCTTGTCAACACCCAACACCCTTCTCATGGTTTCCACAAAAATCAGAACTCAAGGAGAGAGTCTGAACTCCCGGGAGGGGGTGGATATATACTAAATATAAGGAAGACTTTCCTGGGTTGGAGATTAGCTGAGAAATACTCAGCTAATTAGTCAAACTTCATTGTGAGAAAAATTTTAATAAATAAAAGGTGACATATCTGTAAGGAATGGGAGCCATAGTCTTCCAAGAGATAGCACATAAATGGATAAAATCTGAAACTCTTTTCTCTTGTTTCCCATGCTTCTTGAGAGTGGTTACTTCCTCTGGAAACCTCATGACTCCACTTAGCTGGCTTAATGCCCCCTCTGTACTGTTCTTTAACTCTGCACTACCTGGTATCTTTTTTTAAAGTTCCTTTAATTTATCTTATTTATTTTATTTTAATTTGGGGTTTATAATTTTACTCCTCTGTATGAGTGTATGTTCCATTCATTCTCTACCAACCATGCCATATGTTTCCCTTTCCTATTCTCTCCTCCCTCTCTCCCTCCATTCCCTCTGGTAACCATTAAATTTTTTCACTAAATCCAAGATTTACGACTGTTGTATTTTGCCTGTGCATGTTTTTTTATTATTTTTATGTCACAGATGAGGGAAATCATCCAATATGTCTTTCACTTGCCGTCTTCTCTCATTTAACATAATCACCTCCAGGTCCACCCAATTTGTCCCAAAAGACACTTTTATCTTTTTGAATAGCTGTGTTGCAATTGTACATAAGAAAGAGCCAAGATGTGAGCCCCCAAAAAAGTTCAAGTAGAAATTACAAAACCAGCTCTGTAGTATTACGTTATGTAGTGATAGGCACTTAGGTTGGTTCCCTGACTTGGCAGTTGTGGACAGTTTTACCTCCTTCCTTGTTGCCCAAACAAGAACTTTTGTCAGTTGTTATTGTGTCAGGTCACCTCTGCAGAGCTAGTATAAAAATGCTGAATGCTTAGTAAATATCTATGAATGCTGCTGAAAAAAATGGATCTAGGATTTTATAAGACAGTGAAGCACAAGTGATTTGCTTCTCGGTTCAAGTTACTCTTACCCAGTCTCCTGAGATATTGTTAATCCAGGGTGACCAGTAGCTCTGAAGTAGTACAATGAATGTCAGCATATTTCATGATAAAATTTAATGAATATCTAAGGAGCTAACAAATGTACTCTGTATGTCAAATCTTCAATGAGTGTATTTAGCATCCATTCCCAGTTCCAGTCTTAAGCCAGGCCTACTCTAGCCAGTCAACTCTAATAAGAAACAAAAATTCACCTTCCCTATGCTGAAAGTCTTCCACACAGCTCCCTCTCTGATAATTACCCTTTTTTAAAAATATCCAGCACCTCCTTCCAACCTGTTGAGGCTCTTCTATTTGTGATAATACAGCTGTGGAAATATATGTACCAGTCAAATCTAATTCAAAATATGGATGAATCACAAACTATAATAGCTACAAATTGATGGTATTTTAACCTTCAAATACATTCAAAGTCTTTCAGGAATCATGGGAAAAAAGCATTATTTCCTATTGGGAAATATAAAAGTATTTGGACCACTAAAATATCTATTAAGAGTTGATATTTTTCATGACAGCTTTTGTCTGAAATTTTGATAGCATACAGCCTGTAGCAGCTTTTTTATAAAACAAACAAACAAAACAACCAGAGATGACCCCAGTTCTGTGGTCATTTATATCCTGGCAGGAAAAAAAAAAAGGAACATGTGCTTTACAGGATCCTATTTTTAATTCTCATTTAAATAGCTCTTGCCAGCATAAAAGAAGAAAGATGACAAAATCAAAGCAAAATTTTTTGACCAGAATGAAGTATTAACATTAGTCTGAATGCAATGCTTATTTGAAAATTTACATATTCCTCATAAATTCAGGAATTATCTACACATTTTTCCTTAAGTCTACCACAAACCAAAGTTGAATATGTGTAAGATATTCACATAACATTCAAATAGACATTAGATAAAATTTGCTGTAAGGTTTCTTCTAAGATTCAGATAAAGAAGATATATACCTCTAGAAGAGTCTCACCATGAAATATACTCATTCATTTAAATATAAATTAATTTGTTAAAAACATTCACTATGATATGCTATGCTTAGTTCTCAGCATTTAAAAATGAAAAGAACACAGCTGTCCTCAAAGAACTCAGAATCTAGACAGATAAGAAGATAATTACAATGTTTGAAAGTCACAGTGATAACATCTGCAGGGATGAGAATAAGGAAGAGAAGAACATCTAATTCAGAATAAGACCAGAAGCTAGTTAAAGGGGATGAGGCAAAGACAAGTTGTAAAAAGCAAGCAAGAAAGAGGTGGACATGGATTTTTGGATAAGCAAGTAAGGAGAAAGCATCCTGTGAGAAGACCGAAAAGCTAAATAGTATGTGCCACTTTTGCTGAGAGCTGAAAATACCTTTGTATGAAAAAGAATCTACCATGCAAGTGTGGTAAAGAGCAAAGAAAAAGAACCAGAGAATAAAATAACTTTTCATACTTCAGGCCAATCCAGAAGATCCAGAAGATGGGATGTCTAGGATAATGACCTGTAGTGCACCCTAATTCTGAGAATTTCAATTAAAATTAGTCAATGAAGTCACTCGTTTCCCACACTGAGTCATAAATCAGCATACATAAAAATCAATTGTTGCTATATAATTGATATTTGGTATCACTCTGTATATAGTATTCATTACTTACAGATGGGTGTCTTATTAAACATAAGCTACATTTTCAAAGTCACACATAATACATTCTAAGGCAATGATTCAGAATCAGTCACTGGAGTTGGAAATTTTCTTGTTCAATTTCCTCTTATTGTAAAAGAGGAAACCAAGACCTATAAACATCATTATTTGCTGCAGCCATTGTTCAAGGATAGACATATCTGAGTGTTTGCCTTCAGTTTTCACTGCTGTGAGGGGGAGAGGGGGAAGGAATATTTCTGATAAATTATACATAATTTTAGTCTATGAGTTATAAAAAGTCATTGTTGGATTTTAGGACAGTAGTGAAGGCTTGAGTGAGATTTGACTTTTAAAAGACTTATTCCTTGTTATGGTAAGGGAATTAGAGTGGAGGCCTTTCTAATAACTCAAATAATGATCATTTCTATCCTAAAGGCTGTGGGATAGAGAAGAGTAAATAAACTGTAGAATCAATAAGGATATGTAATAGACATGATTTAGTATCAGTGGAACATAATAGTGAAATCAGGTGCAAAAGGGGTCAGAAGCCTCAACTGCCAACAAGCCACATTTAAAATGTGGCTTCTGCCACCCAGGTTCCCTCAGGTTCGTACCCACCTGTGCATAGCAGTTGCCACACAAATGCAGTTGAACAATAGGGTTTATTTGCAAGGGAATATTAACAGGGAAAACAAAAAGTTCTTAAAGCCACAAGTGGCCAGTTACCTTACCCCAATCACCATCTTCAGTCCCAAAGGTCCCAAAGACCCATGTCCATAATGGTGCCCCTTTGTCCCTCCAAACCTGAGAGTCAGGCACTCTGCCAAGTTCAGTCTTTCTCCAGTACCTTCTCTTTGCATCTTCTCCAGTGTTCTGAGTTGCTCTTCAAACTTCTTCCACAATTGTTGAAGCACAAATCAGCTTTCCAAATCTCTGGCCATCTCCAGGTTCCAGCTCACTATGCCACCTTGCTGTGGTACCACAATCTCCACAGCTGCTACCCTTCTGCAGGCCACCATGGCTCCTTGCCACCACCAGCTCACTATTCCAGGGGTCTTCTGCCCAGCCTGGTCACTCGGGCTACTCTTTACCCACCTGCCATTCTCATGTCTCTAGTCTCCCCAAAAGTCTCTCTCCCCCCTATCTCTGCTCCTTTCTTTTTTATCTCCCCCCCCC
>PVHY01000475.1:0-128389 GCA_004024945.1 Uropsilus gracilis | reverse complement strand
TTTGAAAAGCCATGAAAAGGGGAGCAGCTCGGTACACTGCAGACAGAAGAAGCAAAGAGAAGATACTGGAGAAAGACTGGAATTTGCAGAGTACCTACCCCTCAGGTTTGAAGGGGCAAAGGAACACCATCATGGACATGGATCTTTGGGACCTTTGGGATTGAAGATGGTGATTGGAGTCAGATAACTGGCCATTTGTTTTCCCTGTTAATATTCCCTTGCAAATAAACCCTGTTGTTAATCTGCATTTGAGTGGCAACTGCGATGCACAGGTGGTACAAACCTGAGGAAACTTGGATGGCAGAAGTTACATTTTAAATGTGGCTTTTTGGCTGGAGGCTTCTGCCCCATTTTTGACCCTATGTCAGAGGGAGGAGGAATCGTGTTGTTAAATATCAAATGATAACCATTTTGTTAGCGGATATCAAGCAGCCAGAAGCCAACCATATAAGGCATCATTGGCCATCGGCCAGCAACATCTCCTTACATGGCAAAGCCTCTCAGTAGCTAGATAAGACCCTCATATCTTAGCTCTCATTAACCAACCAAAGTAAGTCCACGTATCCCCAAGCCCTCACTAGTCAACCAAAGTAAGTGCACATACTCCCAAGCCCCTTGCCAAGGGATAAAAGAAAACTGCTTGGGGGCTCGGGGTCCTCACTCGCCCTTATGTAACTGCTGCGTCGGTGATCCAGGTCAGTGCTGGACCCTGACTTAAGTCAGAAAATAAATGCCTCTTGCCTTTGCATCACCCGTGTGCTGTTGCTAAACTGGAACCCCATGATGGCACTTTAACAGTGTGAATACCTAGGTTTTCAGAGAATACGTTAAATGACCACTCCAGAGGAATAAAGGTAAATCAGAAGAAATAGGTCAGACCTCACAAAATGAGTGCAGCAATACAAGAAAAAAAGGATAATATATCATGACCAAGTTGGATTCATTCCAGGAAAGTAATGTTACTTTAATGTTTGCAAAAGAAATTTTTAAAAACATCTGATGCTTGTAACACATTCAGAGGGGGGGAAAAAGCATTTACTAAAAAATCAACATCCATGTATATGCCCAGTGTACACATTTGGAGCAAAGGAAATTGGCAGAAAATAATATATCTAGCATGATCTTATTTATTTGAAACTCAAAAGCAGGCAAATTAAACTATGGCATTTAATGACACAGCAATCAAAACACAATGTAATAAAATGACTATCATGAAGTCAAAATGTTGGTACTTTTGAAGGGATAAAAGAGATATGATAAGAAAAAAGTATGTAGAGTGTTTCTATGTTCCTGGCACAGTCTATTTTCATCTAGATATTTGAAGTCATATTTTTGCTTTAATTTTTATTTATCTAAAGACATATCTCATACATATAACAGTTTAAAAATAAGAAAAAGGAAACATGTACTGACAGGAATATAGGAAGACTTGAGTAGATACAGAAACATACTAAATTCTTAAATTCTTCCTAAATGCACTTTTTCCTGTAATATAATCATAATTTTTAGAAAAATTTTATTTGGTACTAAATAGGGGAGTAAAGTGGAAAAATAAACTGGAAAGGAAGAACAAAATTGAAAATACTATCAGAAATGTTCTTTAAGTGAAAGTAAAGAAAAGCCAATCTGATAGGTAACAAAACATATCACAAAATTATTAATTATAAAGTCATGACCCCAACATGGGCAGTGTTATTTGTTCATAAAATTTAGGCATTGCCATTAGCTGTCTCTGAAAAATACTGAAGTTAAGAATGGCCTAAACCATACAAGGTACTTTCTTCTTTGTTGCAAATCTTGAGCAGCCCTGGTGAACGTGAGAAACTAGGGGACAGGGGTATTGTTTCAAGGGTAAAACAAAATGTCTGATGGAAGAACATCCCAGGAAGTCAGAAGAATAAGTGCAAAGGTTGTGGAGTAGGAGTATTATGACCATGATTTACAGAAAAGGAAAATGAGGCAAAGCAAGCTGCTCTGTGTAGCTAGAAGAAGAGCAAAAATTTAAACTCAGACAGTTGAGCTCCAAGAATCAACTTTCTTAACCACCACCCCAAACTGCCTCTCATCTATAACATGGTCTCTATAGATAAAAATGGCTCATTACTACTGAAAAGATCTGACCTTTTGACAAAATCTAGCCAAAGAAATAAATACTCCTCAAGTCATTTCTGTAAGTTTGTGATACACAACAATATTGGAATTGTGACACTAAATTAGTTTGCAAGCACAGACACTCACAAACACATGGAAGCCAAGTTGCCCTGAATAGAGCTTCAACTAGAGAGTCTCAGCCACTCTTTGAGAGAACTGTGAACCCTACCCTCAGCTTCTACTTATAGATTTTATGAATCTGAAAAATTCTCAACTTGGGACCCAACACGTACAGGTTTTAATCTTTATCTGATACAATATAAATATATACAAATATATTATATATAAATATATATTTATAATATATAAATATATGCAATATTATATAACATTAATATATTTATAATATCTAAATATATAATATTATGTAACATTAATATATTTATAATATATAAATATATATAATATAAATAGATAAATAAATAAAAGACCACATATTGGAAATAGGCTATTATATATATACACACATATTAATATATCAATATAAGTTTCCACTGGGTTTTAGCCTTATATATGTATATATGCATACACACATATATATATAGTTATGTATGATACAATAATGCATCTTTGAGAATAATTCACAAGGAAAGCAGAGCTTAAACATCTTTCAGGCCCCATTTTGCTGTTTGCTCATGAGTAAAGTCTGAACTGGCTTTGGGGGCTCCTGAAATGAGAAAGTGCTCTGCTTCTCCACAGGCCTCTTGATATTATGTGAAGAGGTACTTTTATAGATCCACCCTCCTTCTCCAGCCTTCTGTTCCTAACCCTTTTAAAAACTAAACAGTGCAAGAATGTTAAGTGTGCAGGGCAGAATTGTCAGTTTTATTCTTTGCTATGCCAAGAAGAATGTCTCACATATAGAAGGCTACACAAGTATTTGTTGAATTGATAAATACAAAAAATACTAGAAAATAGAGCCTATAAACCTATAAAGGTTTAAGAATAATATATGGAACTTCTGTTTCAGAAAAAAACAGGGAAACTTAAATGCTACATAGATAATAATCAAAATATTGTGCAGTTAAAAGTGTGCACAAAACATTTTAATGGAGAGCTAAAGAACCGAAATTAATTCTGGCTGCACATTTAACTCAGAAGATTATGGTACAAAAATTCAGGTCAGTGGGTTGGCTATGCTAACACTGCAAAGAAGCTGATTTTGCTTGAAAGTCCATACTGAGAAAATCCATCAACATTCTTCTTTTGAAGCTTTGCTCTTCATAGAAGTCAATATGCACCTGCTATGAATCTTTCAAGATACCTTCCCCAAATGTCACCTTCAAAATAAGAACTGGCAACAAAAAATATTCACTAAAAATGATGAATTGGGCCAATGTCTGAATCAGTTGCAGTCAGCATGAAGGCAGAATGGTGCAGTAAATTAAGAGAGAAGGTCTGAAGATTGCCTGAAAGTAAGACTTAGTACTGTTATTAACAACTTGGATTCCTTGGAAGAGGAATTTAACCTTTGCAACTCAATTGTCTCATTTGCTAAGTGAGTTGAAGGCAGGACTCATGTCATACGATGAGGATTAAATACAACAATATATTCACACAACTTGACATTTAGTGTGGAATAAAGGTCCTCTATGATTATTATACTCTCCTAAACCATTAAAAATAAAATAAAAAAGTACTATATTGAGATGTCCATTCCTTCATACAGTGCTCATCAGGGTGTATCATTTTTCAGAGATAAAAGATAAATATACTTCTTGTCTCTAAAATAAAAACATAAAATTGAGGACAAATGTTCTAGAACTGTGAAAGTAAACAAAAACACACTTCTTTCTCAAATGAAAAGTGACAGTTTTCATGTCTTGCCAAAATATATACACTTATCTTTCAAAACAAGGAGAATATAAACAAATTTATAAAAGTGTTAACACAGAGATCTGGAAATGTAGAATTTTGGAAAATGAAATGCAAATATCAAACAGAATTTTTAAGAAAAAGGCAAGATGCAGTGAACTGGAAATATACCCTGCAAAGGAAATTTAAATTCTCTTCTCCCTCAGGGAAAAGTGCTAGATTGCTGCAAAATATAATTTCTCTTTCTTCTATGTCTGTGAACTATAAACTAGCTGAATCTGGAATTTTGTTACAAATAACTTAGCTTCAAAGCACCAAACTGAAGCATACAACTTTGGGCAGGAGGGAAAGGGGGGGAATGGTGGGGAGGGTTGGGAGGGGTAAATCCCTGGGGTTACAATGATGTGAAATTTATCTATAAATAAATTAGATTAAAAAATAAAATAAAAATTGATAACCTGATTTTAAAAAAACTTAGCTACAAATAAATCTGTCAGTTTATTTACCTTTAAGTCCCCCCACCCCTTAGAGAATTCTGATGGTCTACATAGTCAAGAGTATTTTTAACAGATAAATTGTTTTTATATATGAAGTTGCACCATGTGAAATTACCTATATGTGCTCTTTGATCAACAACAACAATAAAAAGGCAATTTCATGTGGTTCCACTTCATTTATTATAAATTGGATGGATGTGATCTTGTGGAAGTTGGAAGGTTAGAAAGCAACAGATAAGGAAAAAATTGTATTTCTCAAACATACCTCTTCAAAGTTGTGTCACAAAACCAAACACTTTGAGGAACTGAAACCACTTTGTGTGAAAGGACCTAAGTTCTCTTAGCATTTTTGAAAATAGACAGTGATGCCCAAGTTGCCAGTATCAGTAGATCCATAACCCAACTGTATAAGGAAACTGAAAGGGAATGTGCCACAAACCAAGCAAAGAAAGAAAACAATGGCCCACTGTGCTAGGATGAAGCTTCCCCATGTGGTGGATGTACAAGTTATGCTGAGAAACAAGACCAGGCAGTTACCTACCATGTTAAACCACTGGATTTTCAATCATCTCCCCTGTAATCCACACTCTTTCAAATGAACCTTGTCCAGGCAGGTTTACTAAACAGTTGCAAAATGCTTGGATTATGAACCTACAGAATTGCAAGCAGCTTGCATTTGAAGCTAATTAAGCATTGAAGCTCTTCTTCCCCAAACCCCTTTCTCTTGGGGAGTCTTGCCTCCACTTTGGAATTTTCATTAGAGTATGACATTTGACTCACTCAGAAAGCAAACACTTTATTTTCTAGTTTTCCTAATTTGAAAAACAGATGGCCTCTTTGCTGGCCCCAGGGAAGAGGGAAAACTTGTTTCTAACAATTTCACTTGGTTTTCTATTTCCCAGTTTTCAAAGATGTGATTCCATTAATACCTGTTGTACCTACATTCTGGAGATTGTATTAACAACCTATAAGCAGGCCTCCAACACTGCCTGTGAGGATTACTTTTATTTTCTCCCATCTTCATCTCTGGTCTCAGCTTTTCATTAATGTTACATTGAAACTAGTTTTTCAGAATTGTGCTAAGCAGTAGAAAATATATACAGAATATATAACTATTTTGCACCCTGCAGTTCTAACATTCCACAGGAATTTATATTTAGACAAATATATGCGTTTAGGAGTATCTGAACTCAACTTTAATCATTCTGAGAAAGGAACAGTCAAATCAGTTTAAACTAGATTTTTACTCTTTGTAACCCCTTGTGGCATTCCAAACATTTCTAAGAATTAGAGTTACATCATTTTCTGCTTTTTTTTTTTTTTGCTTTAAAACAAACAGCTATTATGTTCCATTTCCATGACCTTTAAATTCCCAATATCAAATTACCCAGCTGTTGTTTCAATCTCTTTCAGTTGCTAAGAGATGAAGATGGTGGCAGACCAACCTAATTTTCTTCAATGTAGAATTACAAGTTGACATAAGAGGGAACTAAATTCAGCCAAAGCATAATGAGTCCAACAGTTGGCAGCCAGGCTGTGTGTCTTTTCACAGCTGCAGGAGACAGTTGGTGCAGAGAGCCTCATTGCCATGGCCCTGCCAACATCACTGCCATGTTTTCATGCATTCTACAATGCCTCAGCAAAGAAAGGCATTTTCATTTGCATTACAGGGATCAGTTTGCTATTATATTTCTTCTCCTAGAATTAAATTTCATGGTGTTAAAGATTATGATTTTTTTCTAGGCCAATAATAATAATAATAATAATAATGAAGAAGAACATGAAGAAGAAGAAAACAAAGTGAATGCTGTGGGCAGCATTTATACTCCCCTACCACTTCTAATCTTCAGCTCACAGAATTGTCTGTGAGTCAGTCATTTCAACTGAGACCCTTTCTGGGAATTGCTGTCAGCTGCCTCATGGGAGGTCATGCCTTTCCCTGGGAACTTTACACATCTAATTCCTAGGATGGGGCACAGCTCTGTTTCCCCAAAGCAATGACTGTGGCTTCTATTACAGCTGTACTGAGGTTCAGCTCCTCCTACCACTTGACATGACGTCCTTCACCTCACAAGTATTTTCCCAACAGCTCACTCTTAATAAACCTCCAGCATGCAAAACTCAGTCTCAGAATCTGCTTCCTGAGCACCCAGTCTATGACAACAAATACAGCCTCAAATTCCTAGTTGCTTTTAAGTAAGAATCCAGGAGGCTTCTATGCATTGAGGTCTGAAAGAAGTCCCAGAAGGACTATCTTTTTTGGTTTACTCACAATAATTGTGTCATCATAAAAATAACCCAGATTGTTTGCCCTAGTGTAATATCTGCAATTACTCAGAAGAATCTAATAACCCAGTGTGCAGAATTTCATTCTCAACTAAACTCCAGTCAGGGGGGTAGTGACGATAGAAGAAAAAATGGAAGCAAATAAAATAGATAATAAACTATACAGAAGACAATTTATTCCATGAGTGAGGGTGTAGATTTCAATGAAAACAAATTGAACAATGAAAGCTTAAGTTACAGCCCTGTCAGGGGTTAAAAACCCATCTATCCAAATTATGCATATTGAAAGAGTTCACAATTAAACAGAAAAGGGGTAAAATATACCCAGGGGGGCAAAAGATGCACTGGGTTGTGAAACTAAGTCCCAGCTAACAACCATGGACTTGGACTGTCCTACTTGCAGGGAAGACTTAAACTAAAAAAGGGTTCAGGATAGTAATACATGGTTTCAAGCACCTAAGTCTGAAATGTGGCTAGCCTGTCCATAACTAGATGAAAGAATTGGTCACAGATCAACTAAGTTTTATTTCTTTTAATTGTATAAGTCACTATATATAACTGTAAGGACATATAAAAATAAGTAAAATGACATGTCAGGTTACTTTGTGTTAAATGTATGTTTTATAAATATGGAAATAGCATGTTTATTTAAAGTTTTTAAATTGTTTTAAAGAATCTGAAATACACTACTGCTTTGAAATTTTAATTTGAAATGTTTAAATATCAGATATCAGATATCAGCTGGAGTTTATTAATAGATTTATTATTTTAATATAAAAGAATCTATAGTTAGAAGTCAAAATGTGACAAAGTAAATATTAGGCTTCCAAGTACATATTATTATTCATCTAAGGTGTTTGAGAACATTAAAAGGAAATGTAACTAAATTTGAGAATATTGATTTGTTAAACTTATGAGCTAATAATAGTTTTTAAAAAGGCAGTAATATTTTTATACAAAACATAATGGCAATAGATATAATTAAAGACAAGAAAAGTCAGGCTTATATTTCCAACTTTACCACAACATTAAGTTCTCAGTGTTCTGTGGTATTGAAACAGGGTATAAAGACTTTTTAACTTAACTTCAAACACAGGCCTGCTTCTCTCTCTACGAAGCAGGCTACTAGCAGTTCCTTTGCAATTACCTTTAACTGGATATACCTATCTGCCTGCTTCTCTCCACAAAGCCATTCACATTAGCAATTGCCTTTATTTCCATACTACATACACCTATGAGCTTGCTTCTCTCTACAAAGCAGGCTACACACAGTTAATTAGCACTTACACTGATCACCTTTACCATTGATATGCAAAAGCCAGCCAGCTGCTCTCTGCTTTCAGCTCCAAAAACTGCAGAAGAAAAAAACTTAAAAAATACAATTTAAACTCTACACTTGTGGGTTCTTTCCACCTTCCCCAGCCTTCTCAACCAAAATACCAAACCAATGCAAGACTATCAGTGCAGATTAATTTATTTCTAACAAAGTGATTTTCTAATTATCCAACTAACTACACAAGAAACATGTAAGGAAAACTCTGATTACTTTAACATTTCTTTTGTAGTTATTAGGATAATTAGAAATCACTTTGTTAGAAATAAATTAGTCTGCACTGATAGTCTTGCATTGGTTTGGTATTTTGTTTGAGAAGGCTGGGGATGGTGGTAAGGACCCACAAGTGGAAAGTTTAAACTGTTTTCAAAGTTTTTTTTCTGCAGTTTTTGGAGCTGGGAGCTGAGAAGCAGCTGGCTGGCTTTATCAATGGTAAAGGTGATCAATGTAAATGCTAATTAACTGTTACAGCCTGCTTTGTAGAGAGAAACAGGCCGCAGGGCTCAAGGTTAGGTTAAAGGTTAAAGGTAAATGGCCTGTTTGTAGCCTGCTTCAGAGAGGGAAGCAGGCCTGTATGTGTTTAAAGTTAAGATAAAAAGTCTTCCTTCTTCGGAAGGTCACCCACTTTCAAAAGGACAGATACTAGAATGACTGAAAAGCAATAAAATGGCATATGTATTCATGTCAATAAATGTCAGGTCTGATCATTAGGTAACTAATGACATAATCCTTAATTTCAGAAATATAAAATGCAAATGTAAATGAAACACCTTTAAGCAGCATTTCTTTGACAAGAGTTGTGGTTTAGATACCTGTTTCTGTGACAGCAAAGCAAGAAAAGTCTAGGAAGGAAAGCAGTAGAGAACCCATTTCTCTACCAACACTAGGTGGTGCTGCAATACAAGTAAATAGTAAATATACACAAATACCTTCACCAAGATTCAATTCCTAAAGATTTAATTAATCACTAAATCTTGCCTACTTCCTAACAAATCAAGATCAAAACCAATTTTGAGTTAATTCTACAGAATAACTGTACATGTTTTTAAAGTTTTCTACTACTAAGAAATACTGTCAGAATCTACTGTCATATAACCTAATATATAACATGAGTTTTTTAAAGTAAATATTTGTGTATATATGTGACTTCCCCCCCGCTATTTTTAAAATTCTTCTCCTGTTACATGAATGAGTCCTAATGGCCACACAGTTTGCAACATACCAGCATACAAAACAGTTTGTGAAGATCTCTGCCTTTGATGATTCCAGAAGAGCAACATTTAGAAGAACTCTACGGAGTTCCTAGATTAGTTTCACCGGCCTGCTTCACAATCAGTTGATGACTATTCATCAATGAACAAAGCCTAGAAATACTTCCTGGCACAAGGTCTCATGGCAAGACAGCAAAGCACTTCCTCAAAGGCACCTCTGATCTCGCATCTTTACTGCATGAAAGAGTAAGATAGTATCTCACAAAGCTACGGTGTATTTATTTCTTAGAGAAAATAAAGCATGCAAGAAATGAAAACCAAGTCCAATGCCTCAAAAGGCATAAAGGAAATTTTTATTATGAAACTAGCGCTTGGATCTGTCATTTCATTTTCTCTTCATTTATTCATCAGTTAATATTAATGAAGTGCCTAGTCTGTTCAAGATGTCAGGATTCTTCTCATAAAAACATTTGAAGAGTGAAATAAAGAGAAAGTTCTTCCTAAATTCATGGGAGCTCTTTCTGCTGATTCTAGTTTATCAAACTCACCTGCAAATGAAGGAGAGGAAATAATATCTATAACACAACGGAGAAAAAAGCCAGAATCACCAGATGAGAAGTCACTAATGATAGAGAAAAACTAAGGAGAAAAGGAAATAGTTGTAATGGAGCAGAGACAGTAGGCAAGAAACTAAAATGAAAAAAAAAAAAAAAAAACATGGAAAGCTAACATGTGATAACAAAAGAAACAAAATGGAGTAATGAGCCAGCACAAAGGCAGGGTAAGCCTGAAAGCAATCAGGAAAAGTCTGCAAGTTGCAGGAATCACAGGCCAACTTCTGAGGATTCTGATCACTGCTGCACAAAAGACTGAGGGCTGAGAAACCAAACAACCAAAGAGTCACTTCTACTTTTAAAATAGCATGATTTAGATAGGCAGAGATGAGACACTGTGAGAGGATCAGAATAGATTCCTATTTTTGACACACTTCTGACATTACCTAGAGAATGATAAACTCTCTAAGTCTCTGTTTCTTGTTCTGAAGAACAAAAAAGCTTTTACTTGATAGAGTTCATGTGAAATCTTATATTAATGTCAGTAATTCTGTTTCTTAAGATTTCAAATATGGCAATTTTCAAAAATAGAAACACAGACCAGAACCACTCAGTCCCCCACCCAAAAATTATCAACCCCTGGACAATCATGTTTCAGTTTATGTCCCACATATTCCTGTTGACCTCAAATCATTTTGAAGCAAATTCCAGACATTTTGTCATTTGCAGCTAAATAATTTTTAGTATATATTGCTAAAACACAAGGACTCCTCTTTTTTAAACACAATCACAATGCCATTTTATTGTATTCCTATAAAAATTTATTTCTAAATATTATCAAATATCCAAATGTCCAAAATCCCTCTGTGTGTATGTGTGTGTATCTTACTTGCATCACCGTTTTTTGACTCAGGAGCCAAAAAAAAGGTCCACACATTAGTTAATATACCTTATAGCTCTTTTAAAATATAATAATTTCTTCTCTCATTGTTTCTCTCTCTCTAAAAAAAAGTAGGATTGTTTATCCTATATAAATTTCACATAGTCTAGGTTTTGCTGTCTGTAAATTGGTGTTATTACTTATCATAACCCCTTCTCCCCTGGTTTGCTGGAAATTGACTGACAGAGAAGCTAATCTTATTCGGGTTTCTTTTTTTTTTTTTCTTTCACAAAACTTATTCATGTTCTTGCCAAGAGTTGAAGAGTTGCATGTGGTTGTCTTTCTTTTTGTAATTTTTACCAGTCAACAAAAATCATTTCTAGCAATACTTAATAATAATTATTATAAATAACTGGACATTTCTCTAGTTATTCTGACTACCTAATTATTCCCCAGTGAATTCCTCAGTAACCACTCAGGAAACTATGCTTAGTTTTTTGCAATTGTGGCCTTTATACTTGAAGTTCTAGTTGGCCCATTTACCTTCCTCAAATATGATAAATTGCTACCCTATTGTCTTTGGCAAATAACAACAAACTAACTGACAAAAATCTGGTGTCAATCTGATATTCTTTTCCTTATTAATGAGTTGGTTCATTAGCCTGGATGACTTTAGGAGTTTATTCAATTTTTTTCCTCCTTTTATAATCCAATTATTTTTCTATTTCTGGGTAGATTATTTTCCCCTCATACATAAAATTTATTTATACAATATGTACTTTCCAATAAGTAATTTTAAATCATTTAAAACTTTTTAAAGAAAATTTTCATTAAGTAGAAATGTTAAAACCTGTTCTATTTCACTGTTTTAATTTCCCCCCCCTGTGGGGAGTCTTATATGTAAATGTTTATTAATTTTGACAATCTCCCTGTATCTATTACTTTTACTGAAATTCTTTTTATTTCTTTATTTTTGCTGAGATGTAAATGACTTACATTTTTAATGCTTTTTAAAGTTATAGTTTGTAAGTTTGGGCAAATATATATGGGGATGCAGTGAAAATATTCCATCACCCCATATAGTTTTCTAATGCCTCTGCAGTCAATAACCTCCCTTTTCCCCATACACACACTCCCAGTCTCTAGTGACCAGTTATCTGTTTTCTGTTCCTTATTTTGATTTCCTAGAATTTCTTCCAAATACAATCACATAGTCTATTTGTGTGTGATTTATTTCATGTAGTATAATACTGTTGAGATTTGTTCCTATTCATGTGTGTATAATTCATTTTTTCTTGGTAAACAGTGTTCCTTTGTGGATAAACAAGGATTTGTTCATATAGTCTAGTGAATGAACATTTAAGTAGTTTCCATTTTGGAGATATTATAAACATCTTTCCTTATTTTACATTTCTTATAATAGCTGTTGGGTTCATTTGCTCTTGTGTTCCTTCTTTCTAATATAGCTTTCATTCTTGACACTTTTTCCTTTTTTTTTCACCTTTCAAAATCTTTCTTCTATTCAATCATACTTCTGAATTTTAATCCTTCTGATTCATGTTTTTATTCTGTAGCTTCTATGATTTCTTAGTTGTTTTGAATAAGCTGTAAAATATTAGGTATCACTTTGATATGTTTTGTGAACCTATCTCTCTGGTATGCCTTTATTGTTCATTACAATGTCATTGTGTTCCTCATTCTCTTTTTTAAAAATAAAATAATTTTGTATAGTATCAATCCCTTCTGTTACTCATTTACTTCATTACCATTAATGCTACTAAGAAGACTTTTGAGGACTTTTGTAGCTATAATATAGGGAGAATTTGTAAGAAAAAACATACAAAACTAAGTATAGCATAAGCAACACAAAATTTTATATGATCCATCAATATCACTATCCATGAATTTTATAAAATCAGTATCCTTACTATACTGAAATTTTATTAAAGTTTTCAGTTAACAATAGGATAATCTAAGCACCTAAATATCAGATGTACAAATACAGATATACATAAATAGAATGAAAATTCATTATCTTAACCTGAAGAATTATCTTTTCTAAGCAGATTTTTCCCCCTACCTTATATTCCTTTAAGAAAATAAAAGAAAGTTTTATATATTTTTAAGTGCTAATACAGCTGTAAGGTAGGAAAAAAAAATTGCTATTTTGAACAGATTAACTTTCTTTTATATAGTTACATATATTTGCCAAAGTTTTTCATTCACAATAATCTATTCTCCAGTAGGCAGATCAACCAAATGTCACTTTGATAATTGGGAAATATCTGTACAAACCTTATGAAATCTAAATAACAAAGCAAATGATTGTGAGTTGCTAAAGTGATAATCATGTCAACCTTGGAAAGTTGGCAGAGGAATATTTCAGGCAAGTGAACAGAAGAGAAAGGTTTAATATTTTTTGGTATAATTTAAATCTCAATTATATAATGAAGGCTTATGGTCTCTGAACAGAGATGAAAATGCCAGCAGGAATAATTCAGAAATTTCATGTTTGTTATGTAGATGAGAAACATGTGGTCCAGAGAACAAATCTTATCTGTGCAGCTTCACCAGGCGCCTGAATGTTATCAGGATGTCAGTCCCAGCAACATACATAGATAGAATTTCCAGTGTGTTCATCACACAAGTATCTTTCTGTTTGTTTTCACTTTCTCATTTAGGACTATACTGAAGTCCTAAAGTTGATCTAGAATTAAAAGAAGCTTAGGATTTCTTGAGTTTGTGTCTGCCCCCTCCTGGTGCTGAGAATAAGGTTTAGATGGTACATTCACCTTCTTTGCTATCCAAAACAAGTTGCTAATTTAAGTCCAGTGAGGTGCTCTACTCTCCACCACAGTCATTGGAGTGACAAACTATGAAGTAGATAAGACAGGGTTCAGTACCCTCTTGACTTCACTTGCTATTGCGAAAAATGCCCGTGGCAGGGAAGCTTCAGGTTCCTCCTCCCCATACCCCCAACTTGATAACAACTCTTTGGTATTAAATTTCCTCAGGTCAACTAGGAGTTGATAAAGCTCTATTAGTAGATTCACTGGTTCCTCGTGCTTGTCTTCACCAAGAAGTTTCTTTTAGCAAGCTCACTCTATATAACCTTCTCCCACTATAACTCTGTTTTGAAAGATCATCCCTGATGATCAAGCTCAATTTACTTAGAAATTATTATTTTGTCATTTTTCTATTAATTCAATGACAAATATAACTGTTCTTAGAAGTCAATGTGAGGAAAAAGATGCTATGTTCTTGATTTTCAGAAAGAAAGAAAGGCAATAAAAAATGTTAGTCTGTGAAACCTTATCAAGAATTAAAGTATAATTTTATTAGGTTTTCTTAAGTTTCTGAAGCAGTTTGTAAACAATCATTTATTTGAATATTGTAGGTTGAAGATGACTTTTTCATTTTAAATTATTTCTTCTAATATGTGTTAGTCCCTCCTCATGGGTAAGATATCTTTCTTTGATTAAAGGGAACATAATTATTAGGACTAAAGAGGTATCAAGTCCATTAAGAATTATCTTTGAGGTCCATGGACACTGTCCAGTTCTCCATTCTGATTATGACCAGGCCTCTCTGCCATCTACAGATACATGACAATTTGAAGATACCTATTTTGAAATAGATATTTTGACCCAATATTTCATAAACCATTATTAAGCCATTATATAAACTCACTTGATTAGGATTTCACATTCTACAGAATTACTTCAATTTGGTAATATAATTCATTTTATAAGGCTTGCTCTCAGCTATTTTTGCTATTTGATAATGAAACAAAAAGCTTACATAATTACTTCTGAAAATAGCTGTATTTGGTGATTTGTCTATAAGGTACTAGTTTTTTGCTCTATATTTTAAAGTTTATTTTTTTAATTGGAAGCTTAAGTTTTACAGAAAGAATCGTGATCTTTATTTTTTCGTTCTTTTTAAAGTCAAAATTGAACTATCTTTCTGTGAAGCAAAAATACATCTACTTCTTAATTCACTTTGAACTATCTGCTAAATTAAATATTATGGGTACCTGATATTCAAAGGTTGCTCAACATTAAAACTAGCCATTATGAATATTGTTTTGCCTATAAAGCACTATGGTAATGTTTAAAATAATTTCCATGAATTTTACTGGTCTTAACATTATTATTGTACCCGCTTTATAGTAAAATACATCCATTATTCATCACCTCTTGAAAACCATATTCATTCTCAGTCACTATTAAAATTTTTAAATGCATGAATATCTTCCCTCTTCAACATATGCACTTATATTACTTAAAAAACACAGAAACAAAAAAACAAAACAAAGGGGGAAAATGACATTTCATCCATTAAAAAAAAAAGTCACAGTTAGCAACAAATTACAACAAATTCCCTTACAACAAACTCCCTTATTCTGTCACTTATTCTAATCAACATGGCCATTTCAGAATGACATGCTTTGACCTTCTCCCAACAACCTATTTTGTTCAGGCAGATGGACAGTCAGTAAATTCATTTGTTTGAAGTTTATACTTTATATATTTCCAAAAGTTTTGGGGGCAAGATATAAACGTTGTGTAATTTAAAAAACAGGACAGCACTAGTAAAAACAGATCAGAGTGGCTCTAAAGAAGATGAAAGGAGAAAGGGATTATATGGCTCATATTTTTCTCCCTAGCATCAACCTATGTGAACATAGGTTCACATTTAGAGTGAACTTATTTTACTTCAATAAAAATAAAAAAATCAAGAAACTTTATTTTTAGGGAAGAATATCTTGAGATTTTGAGTAAATATTGCTTTATGACAACTTAGTAAATATATCAAGATACTATTTCAATGAACAATTATCACATCTATATCAACTGCTACATCTTCGGAAAAAGTACACTATTCAATTTCCGTATATTCAAGAAACCCACATATATTTTAAAAATAAATCAAATAAAGAAAACAATTTAGTATAAAAAGCATTTATATTGGGAAAAATAACAAGTTATTCATACCAAATCTATTATTTGCCTAACTATACAACAAAAAAGAAATGTGAGATTAAAAAAAAAAAACTTTCCAAACACCTTAGTATGTTTATTACCTTACCTACATCTTTTCATCTCATATAAAAATGAAATTTTCACTGTAACTTATTGCCCTATTAGTTTCTGAAAAAAAAAAAAAAAAAAAAAAAAAAAGATGGTTCTTATATTGTGTCACCTCATTTTCTATTCTCTCTATCAGCAAGTACAAAACCAAGTATACCTATGAAACCCCATGACAGGGGGAAGAAGGTAAGCATAGCCCAGAAACTCTGTGAAACTTTTGTGCCTTCAGAGAGACAAAATAAATTATAGGTATAAAATAAAATAACAGAGTTGCAATGCAGCATATAGGTATTTAAAGGGTGCTTGCCCTTTCTAAATGTGTGAGTTTTTACTGTTTCTTAGAAGACCCAGATGCAAAAAAGAGGGCCATCAACTTTCTCTATGATATCTACAATTAGCAGATATTGACTATTCTAAAAATTACAACCAGAAAGAGAGATCCTGAGCCACTCAAGGGATGTAGTTTGTAATATTCAAATAATCTGTGAAGTCATGGCCATATGATTCATTTCACAAGCTGATGGAAATTTTCTGCATAACTTGAACCTGTCCACCCTTTTGGTTTCTTATGTAAAATCATAAAGCAACTTAAAGTATTAAGTTCGATTTTCAGAGACCAGCTAAAGACAGACTCTGAGAACTTCACCAAACGTTAAGGAATGCTGTCTAGCTTGGATGCCATTCATGAGAACAGAAGTGATTTATAAGTTGGCTTTAAGAGTCAGCTTGAAAAATTCTATTATCACTACAGGAATTTCAAATAGCTAACAAGCATTCTGGCAGTCTGACTTTTAAATGACCCAGTTTGTCTACACAAGTATTTATTTCAAGAATAAACTTCTAGTTAAATACTAGCTGTCAAACAGCCTTACAATACTGACTTGAAATTGTCTGTAGGACACTACCGTCTGACTGCATCATTTAGAACTGTGGGATGTAGAAGAGAGGATGCTGGTTAGAAAACTGAATTTATTCACTAATAGATTGTTAAGAGATGAAACATAAAAATCAGACCACTTCCCATTTATGTTTTTCTTAACATTTTGCTATTATAAACAATACATAAGGGGAGGGGGAAAATAAACAATACAAAAATATATATTCATGTGGAAGACCTTTTTAGTATTTAAAGAAGCCTTAAAGACTGTCTTAGGCCAAATTCTAGGCTTTTTAACAGTAAAATTATAACCAAAGTTCTCAATTAGCTGTATTCTTGCTTTTTCCACCTTTTAAGAGAAAAGAAACAAATTACACACAAAATGGATACTAAAGGAAGGAGCAAACATCAGTACAAATTTCTTAAGACATATAAATCTACAGTACAGTATTTTGTGAAAATGATTTTCCAAATGATAACCTCAAGGGGTAGTATCTTCAAACCTATGAGAATGGTCCATATCAACAAAAACAACAAAACAAAAACATAAGAAACAAGTGCTGACAAGGATGTGCAGATAAAAAATCCTCTTACACTGTTGGTGGGAATGTAGACTGGTCCAGTCCCTTTGGAAAGAAGTGCTGAGATTCCTCAAAAGCCTGAAAATGGGTCTACCATACGACCCAACAATTCCACGCCTAGGTTATCTACTCAAAGAATATAAAAATACTCATTCAAAAGGAAACCTGTATTCCTATGTTTGTAATAGCACGATTTACAATAGCCAAGATATGAAAACAACCTAAATGCCCCAGAACAGAAACATGGATCAAGAATTTGTGATACATATGTATTTGTCTTTTATATATTTATATTATATATATGTTTGTATGTATGTATGTATGTATATATGTGTACACACACAGCTATTCAGTATCCAAAAAAGACAAATATATGAGAATTACTAAGTGAAGTGAGTCAGAAGAGAAAGATAAAGATCAGTTTCACTTATATTACGGATATGGAGAAATCAAACAAAGGATCAGACGAATACAAACCTTAAAAGCAATCTCTGAAAGCTGACCATAAATTTGAGGTATTCAAGAGGGGTGGGGGAGGGAAGAAAGTACAATGAACTATGATAGAAGACTATGCATGCTTTGGTGGTAGGGGAACTATGGGGACCACACCTTAATGGAGAAATCCTATACTGTGAAAAAATAAGTAAAGATGTTTATAAAAAAAAATTCTTTTTTCAAGTGAAAAAAAAGAAATGGGAGCAGGCATCCCAATCTGCCCTATAAACTTGAAAGGACAGCCTCAACCTAGTTTAAGAATGTCTTAAACTGTTTTAGCAGTTATAACCTATGAATGTAGAACCTAATTTCTTCTGCTGGGATTGGATTAGCAGTCCTCAGGTCTTATAACTAAAGGTGAAAACTGGCAGCTTACAGGCAAGGCCTCTTTCTGAGGGGAAGGGAATCTACCATTTTCCAGGGGAAGGGAATCTACCATTATGGTCCCTAAGTCCTCTTTGGGCCTGGTCAGTTCCCCCAAGGCTCATGATGTTGATGTATGTGAAGAAACCTCAAGTGAACAAGAATCCAGATGGCTGTTTTCTAATAAACACAAGCCTATGAAATCAAATATGTACTTTCAGTATCTTTCACAGAATCTTCCTATTTTAAAATTAGTAAAAAGTAAACTGAAAAAGTTCAATATGACATAGCACACTACAGGAGTTAACCTAGAGACTCTATGAATGAGTTTCAAAGGGTCTCAAAATAATTTTTAAAAAATGGACAAATGTGTGGGATGTCTTGAGAAAATGATTTCTATTTTTCATCATAATCTCAAGGACATTACTAATCTAAGAATGGTTAACACAGATTTTAGGAGAGAAAGACCTAGTTTTTATTCCTAACCCTATTGCTTTTTAGCTGTATGATCTTAGTCAAAACATTCTAAGAAAGCAATGCACAAATGCTCCATAGCTGGCTAGTATTATTACTAACAGAGTAAAGAAATTGAGAAGCTTAAAGAGGAACTAAGGATTCTCATCCAGGTAGAGAAAAAGGAGGTTGAGGCTTGAGGCCACAAATGTGGCAGAATTTATAGCTGACTCCGGGTATGCCTGGTTACCTTTGTAAAACATTAGAGTTCAAAGAATCATTATAGTTTCCTCATGTACATGTGAAGAAGTTAAGATACAGAAAAAGCAGGCACTGTCACATCATATGGTTAGTGACAAAACTTAGACATTGGATTTTGGTTCGAGGCAGTTAAGAACAAAGAGAAGCTGTCACTTAGCTCTTATTCTTCAACTATAAACAAAAACCACTTAGCTTTTCCTTATTTATAGATGTTTTTCTTCCCTTGCAATATGACCTTTGGTCCTAGGCATCATTAATTAAGATGTCAGTGCAATTCATTTCTTGTTCTTCCTCCTTTGTTTTCTTTACATTAGAAAAAGCAGTGTGCATAGGTAGATTTGTATCTGATTTAAATATGTCAGTTTACCTGTTTCAATCTTTAGTATCAAGATCCCCACTGCAGGGCTATTAAAGAAAATGTCATAAGTGAGCACATTTTCATATCAGTTCTCACTTGAACAAAGAATGGACATAAATGAATACTAAGTTGCCACGAAGTACAAGAGAGTTAGATCCAGGATTCTAGTTCCTCTCAAAGAGGAATATGTGTAACAATGGAAATTTAGAAGAACTGAACTGGTAAAGGAAATATACAGGCCTTACAAATTTAATTTGACCCAAACCTTGGATTATATTAACTGAAATCTGTTTTCCAAGAAGGAATCCAATTCAGGATACTCATCACCTCATCTGTATAAAGAAAAACTGCCAAATTCTGCTGTTAGTTTCAGCAAAATTCTCCTTATTTTGGTCAGACCCTAAACCCAAAGCTTCTGTGAATGATTCTACTAATTAAAAAATGCTTATAAATACATTTTGTCATTTCACTGAAGCATCTTTGGGAAGTTATAGTTCCCCTAGTGTACCAAAGCCACTTTGAGCGAGGTGAAATTAAAAATGATAATGTGAGGATTTAGTCAATCAACTGTTCACAGTTTTTTAATATTTTAATATTATATATTTTATATATTCTAAAATAATTTTAGATTTGTTTGAAGAAGTTAGAACACAATATATAAAAATGCAAATAAGAATGAAAGATAGTAAACAGTGGTGCTAAATTATGGGTCAAAGGAGCAGATGCAATGTAAATAGTATAATCTGAGCATGTCCATATGGCATTACAGTTAAGAGAGGAGTTGTGTATTAGGATTTGGATCACTGGTTTTATGTTGAGGAGAAAGAAAACGGTTCTGAGAGTAGCACTCACATAACATTGTCAATCTGGGGTTGTGATAAATGAAAAATATAATCACCTTAAATAGCTTCAGTTTAGTGTTTTGCTCTTTCATCTAATAAGTGTACAAAATATTAGTAAAAACCAAAATAAAATTTACAAAAGAGCTTAAGCTGATGAGGAATAAAATATACCACATTTACTTTTTAAAATAATAGCAGAACTCATTAAATTCTATTAAATAAATACATAGTCTTTATAAAGTCTTACGCTTTAACCTTTAATAGATTTGTTCTGGAAACCTGCAACGTATTTATGGAATTGTATTTTAAAAGATGCATTAAGTTTTAGGATAACCACATTAAACAGTTGTAAAATATGTATTCTTATTTATGGTCCTGAGCCAGACAAAAAACATAATTGCTTATAGATTTTTAGAAAGAGCTAAATCTAATAACTTTGAAAACCTAAAACAATACTAACAAAACACAGGTTCACCAACTCTGGTAAGAATTGTATCATTTTTTCTAACATAATGTTTTACTTATCTGTAAGTTAACTAATGTAAGTTTATATTTAGCTTTTTAAGTTTATTTTTATTTATTGCATATATACATATATTATATCATTGTCTACCCCAAGGTTCCTCCATCTCCATATCACCTGTTAACCATCTTAATCTTTTGTGCCCTCATCCTCCCCCCTTTTCTTCCTCCTCCTCCTCTCTTGCTCTATGGTTCAGTTCTGTTGGCAGTTTTAAATTTTTCTCACCCATTTGTTTGTTTTTTTCCTGTATCCCTCATATAAGTGAGACCATCTCATATTTCTCTTTTTCTTTCTGACTTATTTCTGTTAGCATGATTCCTTCTAACTCCATTCATGTGGCTGCAAATGACTTAAGTTTGTCTTCTTTGATTCATGCATAATATTCCATTGTGTACATATACCACATCTTTTTCAGCCATTCCTCATTTTTGGGGCATTTGGGTTGTTTCCATATCTTGGCAATTGTAAACAGTGCTGCAATAGACATGCAAATACAGGTGCCTTTTTTAAGCAAAAGAGACAACAAACAAAACATAAAGAAACCCAACTGAGTGGGAGAAAATTTTTACCCTCCATACAAGTGATAAAGGAGTGCAGACTGGTCCAGCCACTATGGAAGGCTGTGTGGAGGACTGTCAAGCAACTGAAAGTAGAACTACCATTCAACCAAGCAATCTCACTACTGGGAACTTGTGCAAGTTTTTAAAAAGTATTTTTAAAATATAGACATCTACAGCTAAGAGATGCAAACAAATTATAAGTAGAAAAGAAAAACATAATCATATACACAAAAATTAAAAAATAATCTATGCAGCATTTAAATTCATATCTAGCTTACTAGATATGAGTAATCTAGCTTACTGCTCATTTGAAGACTAGAATCCTAAAAATACATATACCAAAGGAAAAAAATACCAAAATTAATACATTAATACATTTAAACAGAACGCAGCAAATCATCAAGTGCATGTAGCTTTTGTCAAATTCAGTAGCTTACATCTGTCTATGCAAAATATAATGCAGAAAAACTCAAAGAAGCTTAAATATCACAGTATCTTTGTCTCCTTGCAGAAACTATTCTTTAATGACAACAAATTTCCATTACAAATATGACTTATCTCAATATGGACTATTTTTGAAATTTCAAACAGAGTTTTAAAGTGAGGATTGCCCCCTAAAGTTATACATAAAGTGCAAATACCCGATCAAAAGTCAAACAAAATGAAGATACGCATGTCTTCAGATTTCCAGTGTAGATGTATAAACTAATTCTGGCCAATTATTCACAACTCTATCTATTTGTATTTGATAAATAAAGCAATCAAAGGAAATATATGTTATCCTGATTTTTTTCCTGATATTAAATCATACAAATAAATCAACAGAGACTTATGGAATAGAGAACTGGAATAGGAAAAACAGAATTCCTCGTAACAGATAGAGTAGTATTTATTCAAATTACTGCTATACTAGGCACCCTATGAAAATATGGAGAGAATCACAAAAGAACTACCAGATTGACCATCAAAACAGTTTTGCCAGGTAAGTAGTATCATAGTTACCATTCAGAAGATGTGCTACAATTTTTCCAGAAAGAGAAATAGGATAGGAAGTGAGATTTCCCATAGATAAATAAACCATGTTCTAAGGCATGGATTTCTGAAATGGCCTGTCTTTTTTAAAGGTGAAGAAAAGGGACATTTTCAAAGGAACAATATGCCCACTGGGCCCAGACTGTGAAAGAACTATAGGCCATGCTCAGGCATTTGGGTTCTATCTAAAAGGCAGTTGGAAGCTGAGAGAAGTAAACACTACAAATAAAAAAAAAATTTTTTTTAAACAACCATTCACTCCTACTTATTTTCAGCATGGAAGTATAAACATATGAATAAACATATGTGGTATTATTGGAAGAATACTCCCCCACAGTCAGTACTGCTTGACTTCCACAATTACAGAGATGGACTCTTTTCGCCAATGTGATAATATTAATTTCCTTTGCAGAGACAATAGTTTGAGCTGTAGCCATTGTTAACATTATTGCTTGAAGTACTTTATATAGTCTTTGACGGAAATTAGGTTTCTGGAAAGAAGGAAAACTGTAAAAAGCACTCGAGATTTTCCTCACAATTTGCCTCAGGCCAATTTGTGAACCAGTTCTCCAAAAGACCTTATACCCATCCCCTCTTCCTTGGGAGAACAGTAGATCACTTTCCATTTTCATTTCAAAGATTTGTTTTCCCCTAAATGGTATATTTGGCAAATCTACCTTTTTCAAATAATGAAGAAAATTTGTATAAGATATCACAGAACAGTAGGAGCAGTTTACATTAAAAAGTCCACTAATAACAAACACCATGATGCTAAAATAAACACAGGAGAGATTACAATCCTGTTCCTTTTGATTTTGTTCACATTTATACAAAAAATTCAGACCTTTTCCTAGAACCAAGTGACAATAACCATATCAATTCATATCAGCCCATATCAGCCTGATGGAGAAAAATAAGCCACAAAAAAACAGTCATCTTTGCCTCTTCTGCTTGCCGTCTAGGTCTCCAGCTTCCTGGTCTGATGGATTTCTGGCTTCCCACTTCCACCACTCTACCCCAGTCACTTTATGTCATTTATTAAACAGCATTATAACCATCTCCCACTTCTTCCCATTCCAGATCACTAGCCACAAATTCATTTTATCAGAAAACTTTTAATTGTGCTTCATTTGTTTGTAAGCATCTTTATGACAACTGAACCAAGCCCAGACACCTCTGATTTCTAAGTACCATGGTCTTTCAAAATGTCCCCACTAAGCTCAAAAATATAGTCAGTCATAATTCCTTAGTTCCAGGTTCCTACTATCTTTCATACTCAATACTTTTTGCTAAACTTATCTCTCGTCCCAAAATCAGGTGATGGGGAAAGATGGGCAGGTGTTGCACATAACATTTATATCTGATCTGCACCTACACAAAGGCATCCTGTGTATAACCTATACAAAGGCATCCTGTGCCTGAACCTCTCTGCAAAATATT
Source organism: Uropsilus gracilis (assembly GCA_004024945.1). Classification (NCBI taxonomy): domain Eukaryota; kingdom Metazoa; phylum Chordata; class Mammalia; order Eulipotyphla; family Talpidae; genus Uropsilus; species Uropsilus gracilis. The sequence continues at coordinate 104,784 of PVHY01000475.1, read as the reverse complement.
TTCTAGTTCAAAGAGTTGTGAGAATTAGATTTTTAAAAAATGTGTACTTTATCTGGATTAGGTTTGTCCTTTCTATATAAAACAATTTAAGAGACTAACATAGATAATACACTTAAAACATAAAGGCTGGTTTCCAGTAAGAACTAAAGCCCTTCCTTCCCATTGTTTACTGAATTTATGAGGTCACTTGAGTACTTAGGAAGTTCAAAAAAGTCATGTGGGAGTCTTTACTCTTAAATAAGTGCCTTTAGCTCCCTATCATTTGGGGGAGAAAAGGAAGAATGCTTGAAACAAGTAAGATGTAGCCAAAAACCCTCTGCTCAAAAACATTTCCTTCCCTATGTTATTTATCAGTTCACCTGAAGCCTTTTTAAGGTTACCTAGATCTAAACCCAAATTGTGATAAGCTGGTCTGAAAAAAATCTTAAGAATTTTTTTTTAAGTTTCCCAGGAGATTCTACTGTACGGCCAAGTAGGAGAACCATCATATGTATACATGCCACACCCTGAAATCAACTGCACATTTCTCTTCCGTTGTTTCTCTCTTGTCCTGCCCAATTCAATTCTAAGATAGTAGTAATTCATACTTTAGTACCATTATATTTTCATTAATTCACATTCCCCTGTTTACAGATGAAAGTTTTTTAAAACAGGAAGAACAGGCAAGGTGGCCAAAAATAAGGAAGAGAAAGAAATTGATAAACTTTCTCCCTTGTTTAGTTAATTATAATATCCATCCTCAAAGGGACCCCAAGATTTCATTTATATTCCTATTCAAAATCCTCATATTTTTACTTTTGATGAATTACAATATATACAGGTTGTATCTTCTTGATTGAAAAAAAGAAAAAGAATGACCTCCCTCCTCTGTCCATTCATCTTAAGCAACTAATGCAAGTAAACCGGAGATACTATCTTACACTTTTTAGAGGGGTGTCAGGTCTTAGCACAGAAGTAGATAGTAGAGATGATGTCCAAAAAGCACAGTATGATTTGCAAGTTGATCATCTGATCTTTCTAAGAATACATTTTCTCATCTTTTACAGGGGACTATTAAGAGGATTAAGTTGCAATAAAATACTCTTGAGTAAACACTGCTGGTGCATGTCAGGCATCTAATGAATGCTACTGAACTGAAAACTCTCTAACAAGGGGAGAGTTAATGCATATCCAAATCTGTTGGATCACCCCTACAAACATCTAACCTCCTCACACTATAAAATATGTTGCTAAGTGATAGCTCCTGCTGATATTATTTTAAAACTATTTTTAAAGTAACAAGCCCCACTAACACTACTCAAAGTCAAAGCACTGTCAACTTCTTCAGACTTCTCTCTGAACTCATTACAATGCTTTCTCTGATATTTACTTTTTTTTTTTTTTTAAATTAAGAGACTAGGTCTCGCTATGTTGCCCGGGGTAGTCCCAAACCCACGAACTCAAGTGATTCCTAGCCTCAGCCTCCCAAGTAGCTGGGATTACAGGTGCACACCACCAAGCCCTGGATGATACTTACTTTTATATAAACTCTGTTCTTAGTCTCTTTCAAATTGTGAAGTCATTGACAATTTTCACTTCCTTTAACACTATTGCTAATTAAAAATTACACAGCTAGACAATTTGGTAGACCTGTTTGATCATCTTGACAACTAATATGTCCATCCCCAGATCTAAATACATTAGTACATGTAACTAAGGCTTATGAATACCTAAAGATATTTCATAATAACTACAGCTAATTTTTCCATAGCTACAGTAAATTTTCTGTCCTCATATTTTAAAGAAATGTTCATATGTAGTACAAAAGTTTCTACATCTGAAACATTTAGATCATTTCCCAAAGAAAATGAAAATACATTAATCATTCAATAACCAAAAGTACAAATCTAGTACTTAAACTGTTTCCCAACATTGGATGTGTTTGTAAGGGCCATAGGAAGAATATGACTCAATAATTGATTTAGAGTTTTCCACATTCAGAATCATAAAATTTGGGTATCCTAAAATAGCTAAAGTTAGCTTTTTAAAGAAATATTTTATTTATTTCACCGATGTTTATTGATCAAGGGTACAATATACTATTACACAATTGAGGCACAACAAATAGAAATAACTTTTTCACTCACAGATAAGCACACCACACTGGAACCACACTTGAGATGCTTGAAAGCTAATATCTAAAAAATGCCATAAGGAACACAATTTAACCAAAAAGATTTCAGTCACAAATGTGAGATTTGGGAAAATTTTAAAAAAGAATAATGTCCTCGCACCTATCAGTAGGGAAATTAACTTCCACACCTAGCTTCCTGGGATTTTGAATATGCTTTGGATATTACCAATTTAGGAGATAGTTCATATAAAGTACAAAAAACAGTGATGCTGCAAAAAATTGCATCAAAATAAATTTACTTGCTTTAATATTAATTTAATATTAATATACATTTACTTGCAAAATTAAAGTATATATCAAATATTGAGTAAAGCTGAGAAAAATCTAAAGCAGTAATTATCCAACTGTTCTGACCCTGATCCAGAGAAAGAAAAACTCTTACATCATGACTAAGCATATATGTTATATATGTATGTAACTAAAGCCAGGTTTCATACAGAAGTATTTATCCTTACTGAGTATATTCTATTTAATTTTTTAGTTCTTTGAGGAATTAAATTTATTTCTCAGCCCACTAATTGAGACCTACTTCTAGAAAAACAGTAGTCTAAAGGTGAAAAATATCTTCTCTTCCCCCAAAACCAAAATATTTGACCTTCACTATTTAACTAGTGCTTATTCAAGTTGAGAACTGGAAATCAGAAATCACTCAAACATGATATAAATTGAATGTCTCAAGCTCTAGCATTGGTCTTAAGAACATTAAGCTCAAAATCCTCCAAGTCACAAACTATTGAGGCAACATCCTTTTTCTTTATACCTGATAAATAAGGGGACTACATAAATCCAGTGGGGAGTCAGCTGAGATAGGTCCTCCAAGCTACTGGCCTTATCCTTTCATTCTATCCCTCTCTCCCTGGGCATCTGTTGATGGTGGGTTTCAAGGCTCTCCTCACTGCTTCCTATACTGAGGCAGACTCCTCGGCCCCCATCAGTGTGAATCCTCTCCTAAGAGCACCATAATTCTAGGACTTCCATTATCTATAGTCCCTCAAACACTTCCGATGTGCCAACCTTAGTTGCGGAGAGTATTAAAATCTTTTTCAGAACAAGTCCTCCAGACCCTATGTGACTCACTGGGTATCTGGATTAACTCCAGGTGCCAGGCATACCTCGATCTGGTCATAATATCTTATAAACAGAACCTCTATTGAATGATCTAATTTTGATAATCAGATCTAAATGAGAGATACAGACACAAATTTCATCTGGAGATGGTTGAAAGTAGAATAGATCTAAAGTACATTATTTGGGGAGGCAATTCCAACCAAGTCACTTCAAAATTTCTATTTGTCATTTAGTCACATCATTTAGCCCATGATAGCTAGTCAAAACCTTGCTTCTTTATGCTATCATGTTTTAAGAAATACAAATAATATTCTCTCTAAGAAAACCGCTAGTCAGGAAACTGAAATGCCTAATTTGTTTACTTAGCACCCAAATATATTCACCCAGACCAGAGGTCTTTAAAGTTCTTTGTCTGGTTTTCCTCCATAGCATAGTCTTTGGATTTAAAAGAGAAGGGAGGATGAGGGTAGAGGAGAGGGAGTTTCTAAAAATAATTCAGTTAGCTACAAAGCAAAATATGTGGGTTACATTTTCAGCTTAAAGAATAATGGGGGAAAAGCTACACAGTATAATATATTGCTTTATTTTTATATTTTAATATTAAGGTTAAATGTTTTTAACCACCCTCAAAACAATCACCACCACCACCACCCCAGGAACTTTTTAACAGCAGACTGTGGTTGTTTCTGGGGGATATAATAAAACTTCCCTAAGAACTTGGAAATAATATTGATTAGTCTTTAATAAATAAACTTTAAGTTCAACACAATTACCAGAAGAAAAGTGAAATCACCTTTAAAGAAAAAGAGTCTTCCAAAGAGACTCCCCACCTAGACTCCCAGTCTAGAAGATCTGAGAGTGTTTACTGACCAAAATCATGACCAGAGAAGTAAATGAATAGAAAGTGGTAGGGCCACGCACAGCCTCAATAGAAAGAACACTCTTCTGGGCAAACTCCCCAGGAAGAATCTACAAGATTTCTAAACTCCTCACAGACACTCTCTGATGAGAGAATCAAACGTACTTGGGCCTTGACTCATCTAATGTCTTTGTCATAACTGAATCCTTACCCTCACCTTTCAGCACAAACCTAGATGTGGGGAGAGAAGCTAGTGAGCACAAAGACAGACTCATCAATCCAACCACAGAAATAAACTGAGCCCCATCAAATGACCAGTCCTTGTCCTATGCAACGTAATACAGTGAGAATTGGACATATGAAACTTTGTTGCTAGCACAAACAAGTAAATGAATAAACAAGTCAGGCAATGGCAGTTAGTGGTAAGAACCATTAAAAGAAAAATAAGTTGAATTCTCAATAAAATGTTAGCAAGTAGAATCTAATAAAGCACAAAAAGATAATACAACATGACCAAGTACGATTTATCCCAGGGAAACAAGGATGGCTCAACACCTGAAAATCTTTTAATGTAATCCAACACATCAAAAAAATAAAAATAAAAACCACATGATCATATCAATAGATGTTGAGAAAACATTTGACAAAATTCAACATGCATTTATGATGAGTGTCCTCAGAATTCTGAGGATAGAAGGAAAGTACTTTAACATTTAAAAAAAGCAATATATGACAATCCCACAGCCAATATCATCCTAAATGGAGAAAAACTAAAGCCTTACCTTTGAGACTGGGAAAAAGACAAAATTGTCCACTCTTACCACTGCTTTTCAATATATTTCAAGTCCTAACTAGAGCCATAAGGCAAAAGAAGGACATACATGGAATCCAAATAGAGAAAGAAGTAAAATTATCACTGTTTGCAGATGACATGATATTATATATAGATAACCCTAAAAACGCTACATAATAACTAATGAAAATAATAAGCCAGTTCAGTATGGTAGCCAGTTATAAAGTCAACACACAGAAATAAGTGGCCTTCTTATATGCAAAGAATAAATCTGAAGAAGAAATTAAGAAAAACACTCATTTACAATTGTACCAAAGAAAATTAAATACCTGGGAATAAACTTAACAAAAGATGTGAAAGGTCTATACAAAGGGAACTATAAAATATTGCTAAAAGAAATAGAAGACACAAAGAAATGCAAAGACATCCCTTGCTTATGGATTGGAAGAATTAACATTAACAAAATGGCCATCCTACCAACTGGACTGCTACATGCAAAAGAATGAGTCTAGACTACTCCCTCACATCATACACAAAAATGAACTCAAAATGAATAAAAGACTTGGATGTAAGAACTGAATCCATAAAGCATATGGACGAAAACATAGACAAAACACTCTTTGACCTATACCGCAGAAACTTCTTCCTAGACACATCTATACAAGCAAAAAAAATGAAGGAAAACATAAACAGTTAGGACTGTATCAAGCTAACAAACTTGTGTACAGCAAAAGTGACAATAACCAAAACAAAGAGACATCCAACCAAATAGAAAAAAAAATTTGTATTCCTTTCAACTGACAAAGGTCTAATATCAAAGATCCACAAAGAACTCACACAACTTAACAAAAAGAAGCAAAAAATCCCAGTCAAAAAATCGAGAGAAGAGTAAAAAGGACAATTCTCCAAAGAAGTAATACAAATGGTTAGCAGGCACATGAAAAAATGCTCAACATCAGTTAGAATCAGGGAGCTGCAAATCAAAACCACAATGAGATACTAACTTACTCCAGTAAGAATGCCCCATATCAAAAAACAAAGGGGGGGACAACAATAAGTTCTGAAGTGAATGTGGAGAAAAGGAACACTCTTACACTGCTGGTGAGTATGTAAACTGGTCCAGGCACTATGGAAAGTTGTGTGGAGGACCCTCAAACTACCGAAAATGGAACTACAAATCAATTCGGCAATTCTACTTCTGGGATCTACTCAAAGGACACCAGAACACTAATTCAAAAGGACACGCCCGTGTTTTGCAGCACTATTTACAATAGCTAGGATATGAAAACAACCCAAAAGCCCCAAAACAGATGAATAGATCAGAAAGTTGTGGTATTTACACAATGGAATATTATTCAGCAATCAAAAAAGACAAACTTAATGCATTTGTGGCAACATGGACAAGCTAAAAGGAATCATGTTAGTGGAAATAAGCCAGAAAGAAAAATAGAAATATTGTATGCTCTCACTTATATGAAGGATATAGAGGGAAAAAAAGAAATGAAAGAACAAGAAAAAGTTAAAACTAACTGACAGCAGAACTAAAGCATAAAACAAGAGAGGAAGAATGACAGAAAGGGAGGAGAAAGGAAGGGGGAGGAAGGGGGACAGGAGATTGGAATGGTGGTTCACAGGTGACAGAATGGTAGGAAAAACTTGGCATATACAACAATGTATATATATATGTCTATATATGTATATGTATGTATATATATGGATATGTATGCAATCAACTTTAAAAATTTTAAAGTAAAAGAAAATGAGTTTAATAATATATATATTAATATATCTATTAATATATAATATATAGCAATAATAATGACTGGTGTTCAAAAAGAGGGATCAGGTACAGTTTCTTTGAGAAAGTGACTTGTAATACACAACCAGAGACTGATCCTATCCAGCAATTTTCAAAAGCATTTTTCAGCTGATTTTCCTTCAAGTTATATACATCAACATAATGGTAGAGTAGACTATGATGACAAGACTTAGAGAAAGCATGGTGAAAGAGTATGTGAGGCATGTGTTAGAAAGCTGGGAAAGGCCAGCACCTTTTATTATTTTGTTTGCCTTTCACCAAACTTAACACAAGGCTTCATCCCACTTCCAACCTCTCCCTAGCCCTTATGAGCTTGCATCTCCACCAGATGTTAGAACTTGGCTGGCATCTCTGGCTGACTGTTTGATGAGGATATGTAAGGCAAAGATGGAGGAAGAGAGGTTTTAGGTAGAGGAAACAGGAAAACCTGTAAAGCAAGACTTAGTCTAAGACTTCTCTGGAACTTCTAATGTGACCAGAGGTTTGTGGAAAGTAATATATCTGCTAGAGAAGCAGGCCAGGACAGAACCACAGGAAGAGATTTCAGTTTCCTTATTGGAAGTAAGGAAGTAACATGACCTGATTTACATTATACAAGCTCCCATTGGCTAAAACTGCACGGCAGTGAAGGAGGCTCTCTGGAGTGGGCAGGTAAACAGTGATGTGGCTTGACTAGGGTGGCAGCTAGGAAGAAATGAACGACTTTGGGGCATATTCTGGAGAATATGTGTGGGATGGAGAGTCATACTTTGACTTGGCAAAGAGTGATGCCTTTTACTTGGAATTAGAACATCTAAGACAGAATTAAGACCTTCTCCAAGAGCACATTCAGTTTGAGATGCCCACTAGAGACACAAGTGGAGATGTTGGTTAGGCAGGAACTGGAAAAATATTGGGATAAATACATAAATTTAGAAATTAACTGCTGAAAGTTAACATCATTAATAATGGAGAAATCAGCCTCACAGGACCCCTGATTCAATGTAATGAAAGTACACAACATTGCATATATGAAATTATAGCCAAGGGTACACTACCTAAGTCTAATTATGTGGGAATATCAGACAATAATAAGGCAATGGGCACTCTACAAAATGGCCTGAGATCTTAAAAGACATAATTCAGATTATAAAGCCAGAAAAAAGAAGTGAGTTGTTTCAGAAAGCTACTGAAGAGACATGACCGCAGCAGTCCTAAGTGGCCATGGCCTGGGTACTTTTGCCATGGAAGGACTTCACGGTACAGTGGATAAAACTTAGAGGGGTCTCTGAGTGAAGGCATTATTTTCACAAACTTCATTTTTTGTGAATTTGAAAATGTTTCAAAATAAAAATGAAAAGGGGGAAAAGTAGAAATAATCTGTACCTAGATGATCCGTAAAGCCACGGGCAGTCCCATCCCTGTGATAGTTACTATTATATTTTAATTGTAAGTAAATAAACTGAGAAATTCACAAGTAGTGTGAGTCAAGCTGGGGTACCCTTGGCAGATGGCTGCCCTTGCCCAGACACGCCCACCCCTCTGTTTCACCATATGCCTCGACTGAGAACTGCTCCTTCAAGGGTGCTTTGTTGGGCTGCCATGTTAGAAACATTGTCCAAAGCCCATTTTAATTTGTGTGCATCAATGTAGAAATCAGAAAATGACACATTTAATTTTTCTACTGCCTCAAAATGCTTACTTGGTTTAATAAAGAAATATTACCTAAATGGAAAAGAAACTTAACTAAGTAAAACCAAACCTTTGTGTAGAGGTGACCACGGTTCACTGAACAGACCAGAGAGTTTACTTTGAGCTCAGTGCGAAAGGGCTCCATGATGACAGAATATTTGAGAACATTACACGGGATTGACTGGCTAAGTCACAATGAAATAGCAATAAAAAGAAAAAGAGATCATGATAGAAAACATAGAATTAAATTAACATAAAACAATTTTAATGTATCTCTTTACCAGTCATTTAGCACCAGTATGTGATTACAGTGTTAACTTCCTGCTCTCCTGACTCTCTGTTCTCAGCAGAGCAGCCAGCCCACACCACGGGAGGGAGCAGGATAGGACAGGTAGATGATGCCTTCTGATTCAGGTAAGGTGTTAAGCAATTGCAAAGAGTAAAAGCCAAGTCACCCAAGTGACTTCTCTAAGACTAAGTGTAACCCAGCTTAGTTTTACAAAAGCCATACATCCTTATTTGGAATTAAAATTTTAAATTTCACTTAAGCTTAATGGTGACATAATTAAATAAGGTCAACTGACCTATCAATGCTTTTACGAATCTTCAGCAGTATTTTTAGTTGAGTCTTCTAAATGTATTTTCATTTTCTCCTATCATTTGCCATCTTATCTGATGGCAAAATCTGAAAGATTTTGAAAGAAAGCTGTAATCAACTTTCCTATTAAATCCAATCTTGCATCTACTTTAGAGGTCAACCGGTAAGGCCTAGGGGGAACACAGGAGAAATTTCCACAACTTTCATTTCCCTGCAGCTTGGAGTCAGAGTAGCTCCTGATTAAAGGAACGTTATTTCTGGGACTGAGACACAACATTCCCAGCTGCCTCGGTAGGAAACTGGCCAGGTTTGCATTCCAGGGAAGCTGGTCCAGCCATCTTTCTGTTACCTATTTGTGCTTTCCCCTTCCCGAAAGTCCACAGAAAAAAGACCACCCAGGCCTAGTGGATCTTGGAGAGTATCAGCCGCCTTGACATTTTGGCTCTTTTGCTTCCTCTCCCTTTCCCCAAAGACCTCCTCTCTTTTGGACACATTCTCATGCAGCAGCATGGTCCAGGATCTGTGTAATCAGACTGAGAAGGCTGATTTCTGTTCTAGGCTCTGGGGCCTAGGACTGCCCTTCTTTTTCTTTCACTGAAAAATGGTTCACTCCTATAAGCCATTTAAGTGTGTTAACCTGAAGAATCTGTTTTGTCATTGGTTTCAAATCATTTAGGAAAACCAGCTAAGGTAAAGGAATTCTCCTTAGGATCTCATCTAATTCATTAGAGATTTACACTTGTGGTTAGGATCAAAACTCTAATGAGTTATAAACCTGCCCTGTGCTTTGTGGGTTATTGGCTTGCACATGTTTCCCTCAGGAACTTGGGAGAGAGGGGTAGCTATGCAGGACAAGATTAATAGTATTTTGGGTATCCTAATTTAAAATTTTTATTAATAGCACTCTTTACTAGCACTTCCATCTCATTATTATAAATAGTTAGGCTTTTTGAAGGTTCAAGAAGTCACAGATAATTTAGATGCCTGAACTTTGGAAGAATTATTACAAAGGTACCTTTGTTTTGTATAATGGATTATACTTGGATAAAAGACTCATTTTAAAAGAACACTATATGCCCTTCCCCACCATGCCAGAATCCATTAGTTGCCACAAAGGCAGCATCAACTTCACCAGAAGATAAGAATCACATATACATACCCATAATCATAGCTCAGATTTTGTTTTACCTACGAGTCTTTCTGTTAAAACACTTGCAAATGCTTTCATTCTTTATAACTGATTTCAATGACAATCCACACAAATGCCTTTCCTTTTCTGCACCTCTCCTTAAGGTCAGTTTAGTTCTAGATAACCAACATATGAAGTAAAATCAGGAAAGAATGAAGTCTATGTTTGTCTGTGAGACTGATGGTTTTAAACGTGTCTGTTTTCTCCCTAGACATTTCCTCCTTGAGAATTATAAACCTCGGCTTTAGGTGCCAATCCCTTTTAGAGACTTTTGTCTGGAAAGGATCTGAGCCCAGAGAATTTTCTTACCTTGAGTTGAACTAGATGAACATCCACATGCTTGCTTTCCAAGTCCTGTTGAACTGAACAGGTTAGCTCCCGGACTCTGTCTGAAGTCATACGGAGCCAGGTCTCAATTTCAGGTAAGTGGAGGACAATCTTCCAGTCAGCCCCTGTATGCAATGGGGGTGGTTTTTCATACTGCTGGTCAGAATCCATGTCTTTCATTGCCTCTTCTCCCTCACCCTGCTCCACAGTGGGTGTCAAGTTGATGGCCATGGGTGAAGCATCAGTAGCCATGGGATCTAGGTCTTGTGACCTCAGAGGGGAAAGTGTCACACTCATGGTTAACATGGAGAAGTCTAAATCTTACTTCTTTCCAAAACAGCTGAAAGCAAGAAGAAAGGAAAAAGCAAGAGTCAGACAAGATTGCCAAATAAAGAAATGATACTTCACAGAAGAAACAGGATTTCTAAATTAAGCCGGATTTCTAAATTAAGAAACTATAACTCACAGCAAAACAGAAAGAGGTGTTTTATAGCCCTACAAACCAGATATATTAAGAACACAATATCATAGTGCCTTTGCCTACCTCAACATTCATTCTCTCCTCCTTCCTTAAGAAGAAAATCCTGATTTTTCAGCCATATGTATTCCTGTCAAAAAATTTAAAAACCACATTCCTTAATTCCAGGTTTGGCCATGTGGCTAAGTTCTGAATATTAGTGGGACTGTTGTGTAGAAAGTCACTGTGAGCAGCTTAAAGAAAGCTGGCTCAGTGAGGAGGGGCCCTTGTTGTCCTTCTTTTTCCCCCTTGTTCTATTATGTGAATTTGATGATATAGATCTATTATGTGGATTTAATGATGGCTAGAGCTCCAGTTGCTCAGACCAGAAGATGCTTTTGAGTACAGTAGGTAGAAAATGATAGAGCAGGGAGACTGGAACATGGGGTTTACGTGGTAACAAATAATCACTACACTCTGGATTGTATGCCCTGACTAAGAAGGAAAACTTTAATTTTGTCTAAGCCACTATCATTTTGAACTACTCTGCTATAAAAGCATCCAAACATCATTTTGACTAACCAATATATGCAACACATGAAAAATGAAAGACAGGCCTCCCCCAAAATGTTCAAATAGGTATTTCCACGACATACTACTTTGGAATGTGGATTATTTCAAGCTTAGGTCAACTGCAGGCTCAGAAGAAACTTTGCCGCTCCTTCATTATCTAGAATAAAGATTAGGGATATTACTTAGAATTAGGATTTTTTCCAAGGATTACCTTTTTTATTGGGAAAGGTTTTCTGTGTGGCAGGATAAGCATGTAATTACAGAGCATCTTTGTCACATGAGTCACCATATCTTCATCATGTGAATCCTCCTCCTCCTGCCTTGAAGTCCCACCCACCCCCCATATCACCCTTAGCTCAGAATAAAAACCATCATTTTGTCCCATTAACTTTCAGATTTACATCCATGTAGATTCTCCCTAAGTATGTAATTGGGTTTTTTTCTAAATAATCTGTCTGATGTCAATTTGATTGCCAGAAGAACACAGCAGGGTGGGGGGAATTTTCTTTCTGCTGTACAAAGGGAAGATGTTTTAATTAGAAGAAATGCATTGAATTCAGGAAATACTGTTCTTTTCTATGAGTTTTCAGATAAAGATCATATGATAATTCTAAACCTTTACTTTCCTGAAAAATATAAATTGTAGGTTATACAAAATCTCTCAACAATATCACATTAATAATTAGTTATGTTGAAATCTTTAAAAGCTTCTGGAATTTCAAAAGTAATAAATTAATCTTAAATACAAAACATTAATGTTAATCAAATAGTTAAAAATAAGTGAAATCCATAATCAAAGTTGCTTTAAAAAAATTGATTCATTTACTAATACTCTATTTAATTTTTTTTTTCTGGAACCAATCTAAAAACATAACTTTTACGATCTTGTACTTTAAACATTTTAAATAGATAATATTTTTAGTTTCTGGAGGAGCTTCTACTCAAAACAATGTGTTTTTTTTTTTCTTGTATATGTCTTTTTCTAGTTCTATTTACTCAAATTAGTTTACAGTGTCATTTCCTCAAAGATGAAAAGTGACTAGCCAAAAGATTAGGAATTAATTATATTATGTATATTTCTTTAGATTTCTAATATTTATTTACCAACAAAAGCAAAATTATCTTACCCACAAAAACAAGAGGGAATAGTCAAAATCAAGAAAGCTCCCAATGTAACTTTCTATACAGGAACAAATAAAAGGACCAAAAAGACTTAATGAATTGGCAAAAACTTTAAGAGTAAGTAACTCTTGTGACATTTTAGCTCAGAAGCCCTTCAATACTACAGCGTACCAACCCTTCTCAACTTCTCGAGCATGTAACTTTTAAATTAAATAATATGGGTTACAAATATATGTAATAAAGTTATATACAAAAAGCAAAATAATGTGATAAAGCAGATATATCACTTTGCTACATGCTTTGGCTTTGGGCTTCAAGACAACAGTCTTACCTTCCTGACTGCAAGAGGGAGAAATTCTTGGCCCACATTTTTAAGTACCCTTGTATAAAGCTTTCAAAATAATAGACCTGATATTAGTAAGCAAAATAATTGGAAGATATTGAAATTTCACTGGGATAAAACTCAAAGAAGAGGAAATTACCACATTACCCCAGCCTCAGACAGGCTCTAATTCTGATTTTCTAAAACACTATTAAATTATTAACTGTCCCCTCCGGGGCTATCTATTTAGAATCACAATCCCAGAAAAGGAACCTGATACAAAAAGATTAATAAAGGTTTCTAGTTCAAGGTCACAGACGTGGTAATAAATGAAGTCGATATTGGTGTCACAGAGGTTTCCTGTCCAAGAAACTAGACTCATCTAAAACAGAAAACTAAACGTCAAGGCAGTATACAATTAACTGTTTCAACTATACCTACACAGCTACTCAGAACCCTATGCAACAGCCCTGCACAACTGAAAACAATGCTCAGTCACTGTACTTTCTCAGAAATGCCTGTCAAAAAAGAGCCTTTTCTAGAACACATCTCTGACTATAAACAAAAGAGCATACCAAAGAAATGGCTCAAGGCAACTTATGACCCAACATACATTCCTAAATAGATCATCAGACTATAGGCACAGTGCAGTTTTGTGTGATTTAGGTCAAGAGGTTTCACATCTCTGGCTCTGTTTCTTCATCTGTAAAATGACAAAATTAAACTAGATTCCATCTGACCCTAAAAACTTCTGATAACCTAAGGATCATTTATCCAGACATTTAAAAACACTAAAAGGAAATATCTTCCCTATAATAGGAGATATATAGATTCTAAATAACAGTGCTCCATTTTTCCAAAAGACATGAATGGTATCAATAGATTTGTTCCACTTCATGGAAATAATTACTGCCATGCAAACATACTTTTTAAATTACTATCTACACATTATGTGTTGTTAGTTCTTTCCCAGAGGAAGGACGGTAAGAAACTCCTCTCTGAGAGTTTGCAATTTAAGACTAACAACACAGATACAGGCGACAAACAGAATTAAGCATAAACTTTAAACAAAAATGTAGCTGGAGAGAAGAGGGTGCACATCACACACAAATGAGTGGGCAAAGAAACCTTATATTCAAGCTGCCAAAGCAAAGTTTCCCTGAATCTATAAAAGTAAAATAACTTCAACATGAATGCTATGTTTCCATATTTAATGAATATAACTATAAACAAGAGAATTTCCATAATCTATATGACCCAAAGATGTAAAGCAAGGTAGCCCTTTCTTAGTTTTATTTCAACTTCTGTATACTTTCCTTTGTATAAACCTTTGCCAGTGGGAAAGAAATACCATATGTGCCATAAAAACATAAGCAAGTTTGAGAAGTATGAAATTAATTAATTACTGATTTTCATGGAAAGTATTTATTGCAAACATCTAATTTTCAATTCCAGTAGTTCTCATGGATAACCAAACTCTCATTTTCACAAACTCACATATGATTTCAAAAATAATCTATAATTTAAAGGATAAAGTGCTTCCTATTACAGACACCATTGTAAAGATGTAGCTATGTATCTTTCTCATGCCTTTATTCTGGTTATCAAGCTTGCATTCTAATCACATCAACTACTCCATTTAAATACAAACAATAACAAAAATTCAATACAAAGCTCTACATTCTTCTAAATACTTTTAAGTTTCCTATTTTTCCTTTACAGGGCATCTGGCAACATTCTTCCCAGACTTGAAGGGCGGGCAATAAGCCAGTAGATAACAAGTTCTGATGATGCAAATGAAAGCAATGAGTGCCTACAGGTACCCACCATATTACAACTCTAGTTTCAAAGCTGCATGAGTAGAATGATCAACCAAGTTTCTGAAGCTCACAGATCTCCCTCTTCCCCAGCCTATCCGTGGTCACCTTTCCAGCATTAGAGATAATACCACCTTTATCCCAGCTGCTGTTAAAAATAACATCCATCAAATCCTTTCCTTTCCACAAATCCAAAGAAGATTCAACATCTAAAGGGCAAACTCTGAAAGCAGTATATTTTGAAAGTTTTTCTTTTTACTTTAATCTGGGAGGAGGTTTTCCCCACCGTGCTGAAGACAGGAAAAAACACACCATAGTTTGCTTACTAATGAGGACAGATTCGACTATCTTCCTGACAGTTCACCATTGTTAAGTCAAAACCTGACATTAGCAGAATGCATTCTACTTGAATAAACAGACATTTAAAACAGGAGTATATTCTTTGACTAAACTGGAGGCAAGAAATGCAACTACACAGTCACCAAAGCTGTTTACCTCTCCTATCTCTTCCAATTTCTCTCACAAATGAAATAATAAAAATCCAGGAATGTGCTAACTGTACTCACTGTAAACATTTTTTATCCCTAGCACTCCTTCAGGATTCTGCATCTAGCTCCTCCTCTCCCCTTGAGCATTGTTTTCCACTGTCCAAGGAAGATAATGACCAGTGTCAGAGCTGCTCCATGCCAGCAAGACCCTGGCAAATCTGTAGCACACCAGCTTTTTAAGCACCCTTAGCAGTCTAAATCTCTTGCAAGACAGGGCTGCCGTGTTGTCCCTATTTGGAAGCTAATGTACAAGCTCCAGTCCTGTTGAGTTAGAGGCAGGCCTTTTGGAAACAAGCAGTGATAAGCCTAGCAAAAGTGAACAGTTGCCAAAACAAGAATCACTGTGGAAAGGAGTGTTTGGGTGCATACAATCAGAGTTCAGAAAAACCCAAACTGTAGGACCTGAACTCTGAGCAATCCTAAAGCAAAATAAATTAATATAAGTAAATTAATAGCAATTTGTTAACATGACCAGCCAACAAAGCCTATCAGAGCTGAGTAACTTTTCCTAGAAACTGTTCATTCCCAGGAAGAACATCATCACAGTGTATAGAGTTTGAAAAGTAGTTTCACAATCATGTAAACCAATACCAAGTCTAAATACTTTTTCTCAATTTCTCAGCACCCTGCTTACTCCTCACAAAAGCAAATGAGTCCAAAGCATAATTCCAGCCAAATTAACAGATCTATTCCCGACAAAGCACATTCATAAAACTGAGGTAGCGCAACTGTGTCATGTATCACTAAGTATCCTCGCCCTCCTAAATTCTTTCTTTAATATTTTCATACTCACTCTGCACTTTGCACTTTGTTCAAAGACCCTAAATTTTGAAGGGGAAAGAAAAAACAGAATGTTTTGATTTTCATCTTTTGTTAGCTTTCATGCTTGATTGCATTAAGGAAAAAGAAACGAACTCAAGAGGAACACGCTGCCTTTAAGTGCAGAATTTCAGGAATTCTAGTTCTATAAACACAAAAACATTAATTAATCGTTTGATTATTGTTAAATCACTTAATGTCACAGCCTACCTATAAGAATGAGGTTCTACTACTTTTTTTATCACCTACTTTTAAATCTTACAGCCCGTGATAACCCCAGAAATGTTGTAACGCTAGATTAGTTTTACTTTCTGATCCTTTTGCCACAACAAAGTTAAGTGAAAGGAGATGTGAAAAAGAAGGAAATCAAGTGCACCAGGGGGAAATTGCATGTGAACAGTGGGACCTGGATAAGTTTCTACAATTTAAAATATATTCTTGGTGTTCTCACTAATATTTCCTGGCTTCCTCTTTCCCCCTTTAGCCCATCCTTTGTGTACAATGTGCTTTTAGGCAGATGGCTGATTACATTCTGCTAATCATAGAGACTCTGCACCTCTCCAAGGACTCCACTCCATCACCTGCTAACTCCTCCCTGAAACATATAATGCCCCCTGTCAGCCATATACATTTCAATCATCTTCCTCCTTCAAGCCCTCTTCCCATCACCCCTCTCACTTAATTCAGATCTTCCCCTGTGGCAGGAACACTGAGATTGAGTCAGTGAGACATCATACTTCCCTTGTTTTCTTTCCCCCACTACAGCAGTCAGTTCCTGCCACTCTGAATTCATTTGGCAGTGCCTGTCAGCCAGCTAAGAATGGTACCCATGGACATGACTGTGGTCCATCATGTGCTAATAAGTAGTCCTCCCTTTTACCCCCATCCAAGTTGTAAGTTAGAAATCATCTTTAAGCATTAGGCAGCCACCTTTCTGCTGTTCAAGAAAATGTCCTAAGATAAAGTGGATTTGCAAAATTCTGATACATAATTTGTATAGTTACTGCTTTTGTTAGTGCTAACACAAAGAGAATAAAACAAGAATCCCTTTCAATCAATAATGAGTTTTCATTTCAATAACTATGATGAGCATGTATGACTCATCATATTTGCACACAAGCAAATTATAATTTAATAGAAACTATTTCCCACCCTCCATCCACCTTTTCTCACAAACTAATAATTACAGCATAAGGCAGGACATGGACAAAGCCCTTTGAGGTACTAATGGAGTGGAATTCTGGAAGAAGGAAAGATTGGAGGGACCTTTAATGAAGAAGGTAACATTTGAGATGGGCTTGGAAGAAAGGTTTAATTTAAATGGGAAGAAAAAAGGGAAATAAGGAGAGAATTCCATGCTAGGGGTACTACACCAAGATGTTGGGAAGATCAGCAAATAATTCAGTGTTGAGAGGAAATAGTAGCTGGATGGGGAGCAGAAAAAAAAAAAAGGCTACAAGCTAAATCACTGCTATACTGTATGTCTTTGAATGCAACACTATGGAGTTTACAATCAATATCATAGGGAGCAGGAACCCTAAAAGATTGTAAAAGAAAAGAAATAGGACCACTGTCATATACCAGAATGGTACAGAAAAATCAATGACACTGTTACTTACCAAGAAAATGAAACAAGAAATCAGTATTATGAAACAATCAATATCCTCTTATAATAAAGGCAGACTTTATTAATACAAAAAATAACCTTTAGAACCTTTTTCTAGCCCAGAAAAAAAAAGAGAAAGAAGGAGAAAAAGAGTGAAAGAAAGATTACAATTCTCACTTTTAATCAGCGGTTGAAAGAGTTCTGTACCCTGTCCTCTCCAGTCCATTAAATATACAAAGATTTCTCCATTTTTAGTTCTCCATTAACCCCACTCACAATATTAGCACCATTGATTTGAAGTGGAAAAATTTTAAGGTCCATCTTATGCAGTGTTTTTTCCATGTTCTAAAATTATATTTTAAATAATTTATAGTATATATTATTTCAAGCATTGTAAAAATAGGTAACTTTGAAATTAAAAGATCCTCCTCTATGCCCACACTCTCAACCCCAACGAATAATAAAAGGCTATTTATCTGTTTGTGACCTCAATATACATAGTAGAATGGAAATGAACTCTAAAAAGAGTCATCTTTAAAGATCCTAAAGTCTAAATTAGCTATCTATATCAATATAGATAAAATTAAAATTTCTGCTAATGTAGTTTTGTCCACCAGATGTTAAAAGGTATTCTACAAAAAGTGGCCTTAGATAAGTCAGTTGGGAGTATATCAGGAATTTCTAGGTAGAAAGTCAACTAAAGACATTTAGCTAATTTTGTTTCCTTCAGAAACCCTATTAACACTACTTCAAAGGGTTTTGGTTGATCTTTTAAGTATACCATAAAGATTGGGAAGAGAAACAATATTTTTGGAAGTTAAACATTAGGTGAACAAGTAATAAGTGACTTAGTTGATATAGGAAAGTTAAAACCTAAGCCAGCAAATCAGAAAACCAACTTGGTTTCACTTCAGAATCCTTGGAAGTATTTTGAAACTGATGGAATGAGGTACCTCTGAAAGTGAAGGTGGAAAAGCATACAGAGAAGAATTCACTTTACCCCCCAAACGTTTTGCCCTTTGTCTCAACTCCTGGGAAATAACCTTTAAATCCTTAAGAGTTGCCAAAATGATAAAAATAGTTTTGCTGTTGATTGGGGCCTCTCAAACTGTACTTGCTAGTTTATGCTAACAAGGTAATTCACCTTGCCAAACAGGAAGAGCAACCATGTGATTAGAGGGTTAGGGCTACGAGTAATGATTCAATAAATCATGCTGTGTTGATGAAATTCCAATAAAAACTATAGACATTGAAGCTCACATGAGTTTACCAAGATGGCAAAACTCCATAAGTGTCATCATCTATCAAGGACCTGAGGGTAAAGCATCGCTGGGGATGTGAGGTAGTTTTGTGCTTGCCCTTTCAGTTCCATTTTCCACCCTATCTGTATCTTCTTTGGCTGTGATACCCATCCCTTTCTTATAATAAGACTATGATCACACATATTTTCTTGAGTTCTATGAGCGGTCCTATTGAATAATTAAAAACTCAACTGATGGATGTCCTTGGGGGCCCTGAACGTTTGGCTGGTGTCAGAAATCTTGAGGAGGCTTGTTAGTCTTGGCAGATCCTGCCTTTACCCATAAGTTTGACCTAACTCTGGGTAAAGGGACAACGATATCTCACAAAGACCAAAAATGCTTTAAAACTGTTAGAATTCTTTCTATCCCCTTACTCTGTTGCTGGGTGGTTTCTCATACTTCAAATTCTGACAGAAAATTGAGGGTCTATTCTCCAGCAAGGATCAATGAATGAATCTCAACACTAAGGACAATGGACCCACATGACAAAGAAATATCTTGAAACAGTAGGATTATACCAACATAAGCATTTCTGATAGCTGAGATGCCCTGGTGTTCTCCTCCAACCTGAATCCACCAAAGATTTTACCCTTCAGTAAAAAAGACTAAAGACCTCTCTATGAGATATTAGTCCAAGAAGACAATACACTGAAGTTTGCATACCTAGAACTCTACAGTAACATTCAGTCAATAGACCCACCCATACACTCAGAGTATCCATCAGCTCGTTGGTCTTCTGCTCCAAAATATGATCAGACTGCTAAGGATTAGTAGAAAATTAGAGGAAGCTCTATTTTGGGTAATAGAGCCAAAGCAAGCAAATAAAAAGTTCAATATAGAGAAAAAAGACTGCAGGAAGAAGATGACTTTAGTGAAAAAAAGAGTATCAGAGATAAATACTTGTGTATCCATGAAATAAGAACAGAATGTTATTTTTAAAAAGCAATCTTTGTTGAACAAAAATGAACTTTGGAAAAATGAAAACATGGTGATTGTAAAAGAATGACTGAAATAAAGAGAAAATCTCATGGAAAATAAAAGAAAAAATAAATTGACAGAAAGAGAAGAAAGATAAAATCTTCAACAACCAACCCAGGAGGTTCTGCACCCAGGAGGTCTGGCATCTAAAAATTAGAATTTTATGAAACAGAAATAAAGAGAAAAGAGAAAAATCAGTAATGAAATCTACTAAAAATGTGAAAGATCTGTGTGTCTAGATTTAAAAGACCTACTTAGTATATGAAAAGACACTCAGCAGGCACTTTATTTGCAATCTCAGAATATTTTTTTAAATGTAGTTTGAATTAAAACAATCATAGATTAAGTTGCTTCAGATTTCTCAGTAGCAATTATGTGATTTATAAGAAGAAATATACATTTCTTCCATTTTCTGACACAGAATTCTTAAGATCTTGAAATTTCCTAAGCACAAGAGCAACAGAAGCATTTTATTACAGTATTTGGTCTTTTGTCCTTGTTCCTAACAGTTCCATAGTCATAAAGGTAAAAAGTTTTCTATTCCTAACAAGCCACTTTCACCATACCTCGGGGTTTATGTTAATGAATGATTTTTGGAAAGTCCCTACAATGGAACTTGCATTTCATGTTCTGATCTGATGTGATCCAAATCACAACATAATTTTACAGGGGGAGAGAGGGAGGGAGGGAGGGAATGCATGCCTGTAAGAAAGAGTGAGAGAGAGTATAAGTGGGCTAACAGGAGTTAAGTCTCATCTTTCACAGTGAGATACAGTGAGATACCAGTAAATAAAAAAAAACAGTAAGTAGTCAAATCATTATAGTTCCAAGATGCAGTGGTTAACAAATGAATCAGCTAAAATATGGTGCTTGTTTCTGGAAAGTAAGAAGAAGGCCTGGGAACTGTTTGTTGTTTCAGAACTACTTGACTCTTAACTATTTGTGTACAAATAGAACTTAAAAATATGTAGATTTAAAACATGGAAGTTTTACACCTAGATATGCTGAGTGTCTTCAAATAGAAGACAGGAATAAAGGGTGTATTTGTTCCCATATTTATTTGACTAAATGATGATTTGACTTATTTGATTAAAAATGATGTTTTTTGTTTTTTGGTAGAGATTATCACAAGACTGGGTAGGGCACTCAATTAAAATGCTAAGTTTAAAATCATGCCTATACACATGCTAAAATACTGTTGATAGAAAATGCTCACTACAACTCAGTTCATTATATTGTATTTGTTTCACTTAAACAATCCCTTCAGGAAAGAACTAATTTCTGAAATCTAAATCTGATCGCATGATGAAAGCCACAGTGATTAAGTGATAAAGTTGATGCTAAGGGTATTTCATTATTTGTCCTACAAGTAGATATAATATAGGTTGAACGACTTTCAGATTTGAAGGTAACTATGAAGTTAAAACACCAAGAAACTTAAGCCAAGTTTTTCTACTCACATTGCATTTGTTTTTATTGTTCATGCTGCAATATGAGAACAGATCAAGTAACTACCTACACTACTTTTCTTTCATAAACAAAAAACATTTTACGGGTGATGCATTCTCATAAAGACTCTAATTTCAAAAGCATTACTTCCTATTCACTACTATTGCCTTCTCACTCTAGCCTTCAGAGTATTCAAAGGTTTTTCTTTAGAAGACTCAGATTAAAAAACACTGACAGCAGATTCCAAAGTCTTTCCAATAACCAAAGGGTCAGAGACTCTTCCTCTGAATGTTAATTATTAAAGAAAAAACAATTAAAGATTTATTCTATGTCTGCTCTTCAAAGAAACAAATTAAGCAAGGAGAATCTATTGCAAATTTTCTCAATGATTTTGCTTAAAATGCATCAAGTTCATTAAATATTGTCAAGCAATTCTGTTCAACAAGCCATCTAAATTGAAGGTGAATATCAAATAAAGTAAGACTTATTCCAACATGAATTGGTGCTTTGAAATATAATTCCTCGGACAAATAAAAGATATACAGAATGTAATTTTAAAGAAAAATAAAATACACATTTTCTAATGAAAATCCCAGAAATAATTTTGTTCTGTTGATGTTAGAAGAAAATAAAAACATGGATCAAAGACTAGCTTAGCATAAATTTACCTTAACTAAATTCTTGTCTTTTTCTTAATAAATTATTTATTCTCTTGCTTAATGAAATATATAGCAGTGACAAAAAAACTGCTGAGCACAAGAGAATATCTTAAAAGCCCCTGAAAAGAAGCTAGCAGATCCTTCCTCAACCCTAGAAAATTACAGATTAAATACTGGCTTTGCCAGGTCTCCCTTTTAGTAAAAAGAAAAAAAACATTGTTCTAATATAAAGGCCCCTCTATATCAGGAGTATAAAAAGTAAAATGCTGAACAGTTTAATAGTCAATCCATACTCTTATCCCTCTGCTAGAAAAGTCTGTGTTGAAAGAGAAAATCTTCCCATCATTTGTTTTTATCACTTACCACTAACCAAAGAAGGAAGTATGCAGCATTTCCCCAGAAAAATCAGCATTTCCAAGTCTTATCATTTCTTGCCCTCCTTAGCTTTTGGTAAAACTTCATTATCCAAGCTTTGTTCAGATGCTTAAAAGCTGCCCTGTAAGCTTTTTATTTTAATTCTTCATATCTTTTTTGCTAGCAAGTTACCATTAATATGACACTCAAACAATTGGTCCTTTTCCAAGAGATACTAGAAACCATCCATTTATAATTTTTCAATTAATGCTTCATAATCCAATCATACATCACAGGACATAGCTATGTTTGGTCTTATTTAGCCATTTGGAGTCAAATACAAACAAATCTTAGACAAAGTCTTCTTTTCATAGCTTTTACTCATTGTGACTTTACTCCTATTCTGTCATTGTTAATAGTTCTGTATGATTCAGACACTGACTTGCCTACTCAGGGTCCTTTGAATGAGTTTCCACAATAAGAAATGCTTACTTTATATGCTTGAAAAACACAAACAGTCTGGGATGGTTCATTAATAGGCTACTGACTCAATCTTTTGAAAAGAGCAATTGGAACAACTTTTTAATTAATCTGATGAATATAAGGTGAGAGGTTAGCTTTTTTTCATTTTTTAACATAATGTGAAACACAAACAGCTGAGAAATATAGTTTTTCTCTGCTTTTATCATAATATACAAAATAAATTGAAAATCTTTAAGAAAACAAAATCGGACATGTTTATAAGAAGGAAGGGGAATATATTACTCTGTTCATTTCATGCTCTCTTAATTTTAAAGGGGAAAAATATATTTAGTGGCATTTCACTTTGTTTGACACTTATAAGTCTGGAAAACTAGTCAGTCAACATGCAACAATGTTATGCTTCAAAAATTTCATGTCCAGAATTGGGAAAAATAGCAACTTTTCTGTTCACTAACTTCTCAACTGAACTATAAAGAGAAATAAGTCGGAGAAAAACTGATCTTTAATATAAAGAGAAAGTCTCTGTACTTTTTTCCATTCTTTTCCAGCTTTGATACTCAATTGACATGTAACATTGTGTATACTTAAGATAACAGCATAATGCATACATAGTGAAATGGCTATTACAGTGAGGTTAGTTAATATATCTATCAGCTCCCACTTTTACATTGTGTGGGAATGTTTAAGATTTATCGTCTCTATTTTCAGCACATAATACAGCACTGTCAACTACGATCACTATGCTGTACATTAGATTCCCAGACATATTCATCCCATAATTGGAAATCTCTAATTTTTGACCAACACTCCCCATTTTCACTACGCAGACAGCCCCTACTGTTTTTTGCTAAATTCCACATATAAGTAAGATCATTGTGTCTTTCTCTGTCTTATTTCACTTAGCTCTCAAATTCCATCTTTGATGTCACAAACGACAGTATTTCCTTCCTTTTTATAGCTAAAACATACACATATAATCACATTTTATCTATTAGGTTTCAGTAGGTTTTTTTTTACAGTGAAACATTTATATTTGGTACAACAAGATCATCTGTTGGTGAAAACTCTTTTTCATATCTTAACTATTATGAATAATGAAAACTAAACATTGGTTTCAAGGTAGTGATTTCATTCCTCTTAGATACATGTCCAGCGGTGGGATTGCTAGATCATATGGTAACTCCATTTTTCAAGTTTTTGAGACTGCTGCATACTGTTTTCCACAGTGTCTGCACCAATTTACATTGCCATCTATAGTGTAGAGGAGTTCCTTTTTCTTTATATCCTCATCTACACTTTTATCTCTTGTCCTTTTGACAATCACCATTCTGAGTCATGAGGTGGAATCTTTTTGTGGTTTTGATTTGTATTTGCCTAGTGACGCTAAGCACTTTTTTTTTTTTTTGAGACTAGGTCTCACTATTTTTGCCCGTGGAACCACAGGTTCACGTTGCCCAGGGTACCACAGACTCAAGCGATCCCCAGCCTTAGCTTCCCAGGTAGCTGGGATTACAGGTGTGCACCAATATGCCCAGCTATTTTTTTGGAACTAGGTCTCGCTAAGTTGCCCCGAGTAGGACTGGAACCGCGATCCCTAGCTCCAGCCTCTTCATAGGCTGAAGCTTACAGGCATGCACCACCGTGCCCAGCTGCTAAGCACTTTTTTAATGTGACTATTAGCCATTTGAATTTATCCTTTTGAAAAAAAAAGTCTATTAAGGTTTTCTGCACATATTAATGGTATTGTTTGGGGGTTTTGATATTGAATTGCATGCATTCTTATATAATGTAGAGATCCACTCCCTGATACATTGTTTGTAAATACTCTCTCCCATTCCATAAATTGCAAAGACTCTTTTTTCTATAGGGTATTCTTGGCTTCTCTGCAAAATATAAGCTGATTGTATATGCATAGTTTTATTTCCAAGCTCTCTATTCATTGATCTATGTGTCTTTAATGCCAGTGCTACTATATTTTGATTACTATAGCTTTGCAGTATAGGTATAAATTAGGAAGTGTTACATCTCAGCTTTATCCTTCTTCTTCAAGATTACTTTGACTATTCAAGGTCTGCTATGCATCCACACAGATCAGGATAGTGTTTTCTATTTTTGTGAAAAACACATTGGAATGTGATAGGTCATATTAAATCTTTAGATGATTTTGACTATATGATCATTTTAACAATATTAATTCTTCTAATTCACAATATATTTCTATTTACATCTCTCTTCTCACTAGCTTTTGTTCCCTTTCAAAATTTTACCAGAAAAAAAATTAGTGAGAATTTTTTTAAAAATAAAGAGAATAAGAGAGGCAATGATGCTCTGAGAATTTTGGAAACCAGAAATGAAATGGGAAAAATACAATAATCAATTTAGGAAGTATAAGAAAGTTAAATTCTAAACCAGTAGTGGTCATATTTATATAAATATTTACAAATAACATATCAGATAGGTAGCTGATGTCTAAATTATATAAAACAGTCAATCCAATGCATATATGGAATTTCAGAATTGATGACAACTTGCTCTCTTGGAAGTGGGGTGAGGTGAACCTACAAATATGAACTACCTGAATACCTCTAGATGTCAATCTTAACTGCATTGGGAGTCTACCTCTCTCTGGTGAGAGTGACATGGAGAATCTTTGGATTAGAGATACCAAACACAATTGGAGACAAGGGCACCTGACTCTAAATTGGGAGATTAGGACAACATATACCTATTAAATGCTTGAATCTCTTCTTCCTCTCAGTTCCTAGAGTCCTATCAACATGGTTCTAGAATACTGGAATATGATCACATCTAAGGCAAAGACCTAAAGATATTGTTCAGGCAATGCAACTTGATCATTAAACAGCCTACACTATTGTGTGGGAAGATCTTTGAACCTCTGAAATTAGGATCCAAATAATTTTGTTGTAAGGAATTCTGTGCAATCTAGAATGTTTGGCAACATCTGTATCCTCAAGATGCCAGTAGTTCTCCCTTCCCACCTCTCCAGTTATGATAATCAGAAATGTCTTTAGATATTGCCAAACATCCCCAAGAGGTAAAAAATCCTCCTGAACAAGAATTTCTCTTGTCTTATAGTAAAGCTCACGTTGACACGTACCTCCCACATACTTAGAGATTCAAATCAGTTTATTTGATATTGATATTAATCAAGGCTATGAATGGATGAGTATAGATATGCTTGCAATTTATGCCTGAATTAATTAATTATTTAGAAAGCATAGTGCGATTTCATTTTTTCAACTAAGTTCATTTTATTTTCTAAAAGATTAAACTTGAAACAATTTCTTATAATACACCATTTAATGTTAAAAGTATCCCCCCAAAATCTAAACAGTTACAAATATTAACATTGTCTATGGATAATAATTGGGGATTACTTTATAAACTCCATACAGTTTGCTCTTCTCACTCAAGGAATATTTATCTTATTAATAGAAATAATACTCTAAAATTTCATACATGATCAAGAGAGGCAAGTGAGTAAGCCAGGAGGACCCTCCTGAAGATATAGCTGAGGTTCTGGTCTTTAAAAAATAAACACCTGATATCAGTTTGAAAAAGATAATTTAATAATTTTTCACATGTTTACTAGTTTTAATGTCAAACTAGAGCAGGAAGAAAATCTTTACTATTATGCCACATTAATAGGAGAAATACATGTCACAGGTAAGAAAAACCATTTTATGAGAACCACATAACTTCAGAATAGAAAGGAAACTTAGGTACCATCTGTCAACCTCCCATCCCAAAAAGGAATTGCCACTTCAAGCTTCTCAGACATGTTCAATGACAAAAGGTTACTACATTTTGAAAAGGTTGGTTCAGTTGCGAATGACCTAGGATGTTATTCCCATCTACTTTTATAGCTTTTACCCACCAATGTAGCCTTTAAAGGAAAAACAAGTGTATTTTCTCTCTAATCAGTCTCCATTCAAGAGTTCTGGGTTCCCCCCTCATTGACATAGTTTTGCAGACTCCAAAATTGTCCTAAGCCTCAGCAATGCCAGGAAATGAGAAAGAAAAAGCTTCCTGAGATAGCTGACACAGCATTCATTTACCCAAAGTTTTCCCTCTGTGCCTAACTCCTTTCAAACACATCCAAAGTCATCTAGGTAGTTAGCCTTTTCAAGAGGAAAGGAAATCTTAACTGGTTATATGAACTAATTTTGTTTACTTACATCAATAAATCATCAGTACATGAGCTTTTCACCAACATCAACTTCTCTAAGAACATGAGCATCCCCCTTCACCAAGATCCTCATTACTACCCCAAGGCCAAGAGAGTAAAACCACAAAGATCATCTCCCTCTCCTACCAATCTGGAGATACTTTTAAAACACATCTGGATAAAATAGCCCTGATAATGATAAGAGGCCAAATTAAGCCATACTCAATTTATTTGCCTCATTACAAAAACTGCAAGTTCTCACTATCTTTAGAGAGACTCTTCATCAGCTGAAATCAAATGACTTCTCAACAGTTAAAACAACTGTCTGTTACTCATAAAACTGAAAAGTTTTCAGTATAAATAGTTAATCTGAGACATTTCCCTTTCTTGTAATCATTTTTAAATGTTTAGCCCAACTCAAATCAAGAAATTCAAACTTTAATTTGCAAATAATACGATTACTTTTATAAAATAATGCAACATTTGAAGACTCATTAAAATTTTTATTATAACCTTCAATAGACTTCTGTTCTTTCCCTTTCTTTTCCTGTTCATTTTAACTTGAATAATCCTGGCTTCCAGTCAACCTGAGTCCTAGAGATAATCCTGCTCTCCCACCCACTCCCCACCCAGTCATGATGTGAAAATGCTCATTTTTACTCATGCTGTGGCAGCTTCTCTCAGAAACTTTTCCATTTCCCCTGTGTTACAGTTTAGGATCTTTACAAGGTTTATGTGCATGGAAGAGGATTCTCACACTGCGTTGAAGGATCTTGCTCTTGTGGCGCTTTTCCTACACTGTCCAGGCAGTAAATACTATCTGCAGTCCAGCAAGGAACTCTTTTTGAGTGCTTCATTTCCTAACAGGCATTAAAATGAAATATTTCACCCAGATCCTTCCTACCTACCACTATGGAAGCCTTATTTCCTCCAGGTTGGTATGTCCCAACCCAAAATCTTAGAGCACTTTCTCTTTCCTCCATGACTATGGATATTGGCAACAAATAAATTCTATGCCACTGCTCAGGGGTTACATGGTACCATTTGTTAGAGAGCTTGGGAGTCTATAACTGGGTTTTCTGGAAATCACTAAGAAATGAGATAATGAGAGAATAATGAGAGGTCATGAAGTAGAACAAAGAAATAGAGAAAGTGAGAAAAATCTCAAGTCATCTCACCAAAATGTAGCGATTCTTCAGTTTTCTTTGCTCTGCAAAGGTGCCTACACCTTTGCATAGGTCTTGCCAAGGGTCTCCTCCACGGGGTGGGCTCAGCCTCTGCCCTCAGTCCCAGCACACTGTGGAGGTCAAGGCTGTCTGTGCCTGTATGGGGGTCTTCCTCAGACATGGCTGAGCTGGCAAGCTGATGCTGCCCAGCCCTAAAAACAGTGGAGACTGGACATTTTGTTTAATTCTCCAACATAAACTTGGCAGGAGGTTCTTTAGTTACCAAGCAACAGAACATCCAACATGAAGCCTTTAGCAATCT
This sequence comes from Uropsilus gracilis, assembly GCA_004024945.1. Classification (NCBI taxonomy): domain Eukaryota; kingdom Metazoa; phylum Chordata; class Mammalia; order Eulipotyphla; family Talpidae; genus Uropsilus; species Uropsilus gracilis. Next base: position 76,122 of record PVHY01000475.1, on the reverse strand, counting down.
TTTCCATAGATTACTAAAAGTTCTCAGAGGAAAATTCATGTCTGATCCAGTAAAGAAAGAAGTAGAAGTAGTTCAAAACGGGTTGGAGAGAAGAAAGCCAAGAGGGCAAAGGAAACCAGCATGTCCTCATTGCTTGTAGAAGCAGGAAGAAGAGAAAGGCAGATAAATAGAAACAGGACTGACAGAGACACCCAGGAAAAGAGAATCCTCATATACAGAATTGAACAAAATAATTCTAGAATGCCATCTCCCAAAAGCTCTAAGAAGCAGTCTTGACAGCAAAAAAGAGGAGAGTTTTTAGGTTTTCATTTGTTATGCAGAATTATGGGTTTTTCTTTTCCTCCCACTCAGCCACTCATCTCAAGAACACCACTATCACGAGTCTATAATGAGAGGCTAAGGGGCCTGGCAACCTCATGCAGACAGACACAAAGTAGAAAAGCACTGAGTGAGAAACAGCATTAACATAGGGGTGACTGCCACTGCTCTCACTTCATAATCGTGGGCAAGATGCCTTCTTGCTGCCTCTCTAAATTCACTGCCTACCCTGCCCTGTGCTCCTGATGTAGACAATAAAGGCGTGAACTGTTTGTGGAGAATTTGAAAATATTAATAATATACCAACTAAAAGTCAATTTGCTTTTTATTAACACCATGGTTAATACTCTAAAATCAAGAATTGTTGCAGTTTTAATAGGATGTATGTAAATCACAAATCTCTCTCTCTCTCTTACACACACACACACACACACACACACACACACACACATTCCTGTAAGTAAACATTGTGTTGTATTCTACATAGAGTTAATTCAGTGACTTTTCAGCTATATAGTCAGTTCTCCTGACACAGAGATCTGCAACAAATATTCCTCTCTAGCTAAACTCATTGAAGCTTGCTGCAGGACAAGTTCTTGCCACCAGTTCCCAAAGCACCATATATCCCTTGTTTAAACAGTATTAGAAACTGTGTCAAGAATCAAAACTTGACTTCTATCAATTCTTACCATTGTTTCAGTCAATTCTGTGTGACCACTTGGAATTGTTTTTAATTGAGGTTACGTTAGTTTATAATACTGTTCAGGTTCCAAGACTAAATTTTCTCACTACACCTACCACAAAATGTCTAATCACCATCCGCTAACAACCAACTGACCAACTGTCCCCCCTTCTTCCCATTTCTTCTTCTCCTTTCCCTCTGGTAACCAAATTCTGTTTTGACAACATTCTGTTGTCAGACTCTAGCATTTGTTTTGTTCTTGTTTTCTTTATGGTCTACAAATGAGTGAAGTTATATATTTACTTTTCTCCTTCTGACTTATTTCACTTAGTGTAATCACCTCAAGGCCCATTCAAGTAGTGGGAAATGGCAAGATTTCATCTTTTTTAGTGCTAAGTAGTATTCATTGTGAATATATATCACATTTTATACACTTATCCACTCACTCTGTGCTAGTATGGGGGTCTCCTGAAGGCACTTGGGGTTTTCCACATCTTGGCTATCCTGAATAGTGCTGCAATTGTGACTACATCTTTTCTAGGGTCCATATGCCATTTCAAATTAATGTTTTCAGATCTTTCAGATAAATACTCAAAAGGAGAACCTGGAATTGTTGATTCATATTTAAAACAGTAGACACAATACTAATGTAATACTCCTATTTAATAAATGCACATTTGAGATACTACATGTCTTAATGAATTTGAATACCCTTAACATTGCAATTTATTCTCTTGTTAATCATATTTGTTATAAAACTAAAGGATGAATCAAGAAAGTTATTATGACTGATTATTTACATGATTAGTATTGAAAATAGTTTTGTCCTACATAAGCATGAGGAAGAGTGTTTGAAACGATGTGCTCTGGGTGTCAAAAGTGCTAGGCACACCACTGCCTATATGAGGCACATCAAGTGTCTCCCCACCCTCTTGATTTCTGATTAGGGTCAAATGAGTCCATTGACAAAAATCAGGAAGACAGAGTGAGCTTGGAGCACTTATCCCTTCCCTTCCAGCAGACTTGCCCAGTCTTACCCAGTCTGGCAATATCTTTTGACTTGTTCTGCTGCTTTACTGATGTATGATTGATAAACACCGTATATATTAAAGTGGAAAACTTAAAGCATGGACACATATATACATTGTGAAATAATACCCCCAATCAAGCAAATTAACCTATGCATCACTTTCACATATTTACCTTTCTTTGTGGTAAGAATACTAACCCAGTTTTTGGCTAATTTCAAGTAAATGTTACACATTATGTCATGAACATTTATTCACCTTGTATAACTAAAACACTGTACCTTTGACCAACTTCTTCCCATTTACCTGACTTCCCTCCCTTCCCTGCACCTGGAAACTACCACTTCCAGTCTCTATTTCCATAATATTGTTCTTATTGGATACTACATATAAGTGAGATCATATTTTGTCTTTCTGTATCTGGCTTATTTCATTTATTTATTTCACCTGAATCATGAGGTTCATCAGTTTTGTTCCAAATGGCAGAATGTTCTTTTTATAACAAATAATAGTCATATATATATATATATTTCTAATCCATTCACTCATAGATACACATTTGGGTTGTTTCTATATTTGAACTATTATTTTTTTAAAAAGCTGCAAGCACATGGGTATGAAGATAGGTCTATGAAATAGCAATGTCACTTCCTTTTGTATAAATATCCAGATTTCTAATTCTTAGGGTTGTTCTATTTTTAATTTTTTTGAGGAGTTTCCATATTGCTTTCCATAATGACTTTTATCAATTTACATCCCACCACCTTTCGTCTTTGGTGAGAGGTCAGAGTTCCATTCACACAGCTAGTTCTCAATATCCTCTCACTATATTGAATCTTCTTCATACAACCCACTCCTAATCTCTCACAATTATTGCTAACCCCTCTTGCCAATTCAGACCCCAGGGTAGACAGGCATTGCCCTCAATCCTTAATAGACTAAGGCTATTACCCTGTCCCCTGTCATTTACCTTTACTTTGCTTACATCTTTATAAGTTTAATTTAAACTCTGAAAGTAATACATACATTTTATGTATCAATTACTTCCTGCTGTCACCCTAATACATATTCTTACCCCTCATAATTCTAATTTTCATCACAACTCTTCCATTAGCCTAAAGTTCAAATGAAAATTTTTCTCCTCCTTAAATATATGTATATTCTAATTCTATATGCTCTTAAGACCCTATAAATGGAGTAGTTTATATTAGCTGTTTAACTATATTTTTAGTGTTCAGGGGAAAGTGAGGGAAAGTACCACTGAATGTGTACTTAATAAAGGTCTTTATATATCACTTCTATTCTCAAATGCTTGCTAGTCATCTCATAAAATGACACTTAACAAATTCCTCAATTTAGCATAACTCCCCCCCGCCCCCCCCATAAAAAACACTTCATTGTTTTGTTGCTTGCCCCAGAAATGGGAACTAAGAACTTACCAGTCAGACTATATCTGAAAATTTAATATCTGTATAAATTTTATACATTCTCAGATTAATCAAAAAAAAATTTGTGATAACACTGGTCTGCAGCATTGTATATGATTTAGAGGGCTACCTTGATACCTCCTCAGGTATATGTCACCACACCTGCCACCAAGGTCTCCATAGTTCTTTATCACAGACAATGAGGACTCTTCCCTTCTTTGTTTCTACCACGCTCTCCAGTCCTCTTTCCCACTTACTAGGCCCATTTCAGCAATCTTATTAAATACCTGGTATACACTGACTCATTTAATCCTCAGAGCAATTCCAGGAATTAGATCATTATTACTATTCTTGTTTTACAGATGGAGAAACTGAGATTCAGAGTTCTGTGGTTTGAACAAGTTCAACTAGTAAGTGAGAATATGGACAAGTCATCTGGCTTAAAACTCCAAACATCTAACCACCATAAATATACTCTCGGCTGGATCTTGGGAAAACAAAGTTTTTAATGGTGTGAAATTTAAAAAAATAAAAAAAGCAACCATTTTATGGCAGCACATAAATTGTAGTTAAAATCTGTTTCTCTTTCAGGAACCATAACTAAAAATTGGAACCAAGGTATCCTAAGAGAACTCTTACTGCACTAACATCTGTAAGGTCAGGGACATGGAGTTAGGACCTAATTTTATCAGGAAAAAAGAAACAAATAAACAAGTTCAGTAATTCCCACTACTTAGAGGGAATCAAGAATCCTTTTGTGAACCTCTTGATAGCTGTATACCCTCTCCCAAGAAAATATTTTATTTGCATTCAATTTCAGGGAGTTTGCAGAAGTCCTGATGTCCATCTATATAGATGTCCATCATATATATAGATGGACATCATATGGAAAGGTCGACATTGGATGGCTCTATGTGAAAAGATCTTTTGTTAAAAAATTTCTGAGACTACTGTGCTAAAACACCCAATGAACTCATATTGACTGTGACTGTGACTACTACGTGCAAAGCACTGTATTGAATCTTGTACAAGGGTATAAGAAAAGATATTATATATTTCCTATCTTCAAAGAGCTGTATAATCAGATTTTCAACATACTACAGGATAAGAAAAAAGTGGGGTCATTAGCTTTTTCAGATATTCAGAAGAAATATTACTTCTAGTGGAGGTGTCAGGCAAGTCTTCAGAAAAAAGACTTAAGAATATGGCCTGGTCTAGACAAATGATTAGAATGAAGAGGAAGTGAGAAAAGACATTTGATATGAGGAAATAAATTTTTTTCAAGTATGTGCCTGAATGTGTGGGTGGACAGGTTATTTTTTAAGAAATAGTTTGTTAGTTGTAATTACTGAAAACTTTGATTTCTTGCCTCATTGTGTACTTCCTACCACATTAGTACCAACTGGCTCACCTGAGCCCAGTGACGTGCTGAGAGGACAGACCATAATGGAAGCCCTTGGCCTGTCCTGTCAGAATTCAAGAGGGATTTACATCCTACTGTTAACCACGATAAGGACAGTTGTCAATAGAAACTGACTTAAGGCTCTTAACTCATTTCCCCCGAGACCAGAGGAACCAACAAATAGAAAATTATTTTGATTCTGAGGTGTTCTTTGTATCTCATTAGCAATCCCATGTGCCTTTCCTCTTTTCATTCAGCTGTCACTAGTCCCTGCCACTAGTTTGGCATAAAGAAGCTGTCCAAACTGGGATTAAAAAGAAGAGAAGAAAAATCTCTGTTCCCTTTCTCAGACTTCATGTGGAGGTACTGAGCTGGCTCAACGCCCCAGAGAGCTCCGTTTATATTTTCTTTGCAACCCCGGTCATGATTCAGGATTCAGGCATTTGCATCATGTGGCCTTGATTTTTGGTTGAATTCTTTCCAACAAAAATTCAACACAGGACAGTGTATATTTGAAATTCTGACAAAATCAATGTTAACTTGATTGAATAATTCTAGACATTGTAATTAAAATCTAAAAGAAGGCAGATTAAGTTACTAATTAGCTAGGGATGCCAGAAAATAACAATGTATAGAAGCAAAGTATGGGGAAGGAGATACCCTGTAAAACTGTCATCATGCATGGAACTAGCACTGATCCTGCAGTGCCACATGTGCAAATGAGATGCATGCTTGGAACATTTGCCTCCTTTCAAGGGAGTCACAATTTTGACAGTGTTACAATATATCCCCAAGGGATTTAGTGAGTTTGAAGGTGAAGGAGTGGGGTAGAGAAGAAAGTGTCACAGAAAATGAGTAGTTAAAAAAGAAAATGAAAGCATAATTTAAAATGAATTCAAATACTTTGGCCCTCTATAGCTGGAGATAACAGGGAATAAGACTTTAAAATACCCTAGCAGCATTAATTAGATTATTTAGGACCATAAATCGGGAAACTCAAATTGCATTTAATACTTTTTTTAATACCATGTATGCAATATCTTCTATAACGAAGTAACAGCAGTAAAGTAGCACATAACCAAAGACAAGCTATCAGGGTTCTGGTGCCCTAGGATTTTTCTGGCTGTGAGATCTGCCCTGGATTGGTTTCTTCTTCAGGATGAAGGCAAGATGCCTATGGTAATTCTGGATATTATGTCCTGATACATTGTCCAAAGGAAAAACAGGACCAGCTTTTCCTGTCTGTTTCTCAGGATTGAAATAACTATTCCTGAACACTCTTAGCAGACTTCCTTTAATACCCCTTCTGGCACATTTTGATCAGATGTCACTTCCTAAACCAATGACCAGTGGGAAGAAAGTATTCTCAAGATTAGTCGTCAAAGTGTGGTCCTTGCTTAATAGAGGCCTCACCAAAAAGGGCAAGCTACATTGTGTCCTGTCCCACTTTATGGGCAGAACTGAGCTCCTAGGGGAAACTGTAAAACACAAAAGGCAGGAGGGCTCAGGCAAGTCACACAGATGAAAGACACAGAGAGACACATGGAAAAGGCCTTACTTGCTTTGCATTTTGAACTTAAACCAGAGGCTTGGGCAACATGAGACACGTGAAGAAGAGACACATGTGAGAGAGACACGGAGAGACTGATGATCATTGCAGCCTGTATCTTGATTTGTAATTTGATTGTGCTTCTGGTGTGTCCACCAGACTTGCCTGCTGCCTTCTGCCCCTTTTCTATGGTTCCCTGCCAGAAGGCACCTTAGACTCATGGCAAGTTTTCAGGCCTCAGCAGCCCCGAATTGATGCCAACCTTCTTTGACTGGAAATTGGGTTGAGTAATTTTGGTTATTTAATTGGGAAACTATAATTCTTCCTTTTTTTCTCTCTTAAGGCACACTAAATTCAAATAAAGTTTTTTTACACTAAATCTTTTTCTTTGTACACACAGATAGCTGGACCCCTTTAAGGCGTATAAGTCTGGGGGTCTTATACGCCTTATACGTATGAGTCAGAGCACTCAGTTGTTTTAACAAGAATTTCAAGTGATTAGGATGCACTTAAGTTTGTGAGCCACTGAGTGAGACCACTATGACCAGGACAAGGATCACCAATTAAGGCTGCCCATAACCATTAAGGTGATGAAAGCGTTAGATTCAACTAAATTTATGTATGCTCCTCTGTTTCAATTTTTCTTTAACCTATGCTACATACTTTAACTTTCCACAATTGCTCTGACAGGTATTTTTGTCTCCATTTCATAGATGAGGAAGTAGAAGCACCATTTTTTTTCGTTTAATCACCTAAATTGGTATATGAAAGTCATGAATTAAACAGTTCTGATTCTAAATCTAGTTATCACTCTATTAAACCTACACTCGAGGACTTAGGCAGTCTTAGCCTAAGTCCTAAGCCTAACTCTTAGCCTAAGTTATCACCATATTCTACAAAGGATCACATTTCTTTGATATTCACATTTAAATGAAGACTGACCAGAGAAATATCCTCAAGCCTCTAGTCATTCTTGGGAAAATGGAATTTTAAGGAGCTTCCTGGTTGTGAGGCCTCCCTGTAGGTTCTTAACCACTTTTAAGAGTCCTAAGTCAAGCAGTCTTCAAGACACAGCAGAGAAAGACAAAGGAGACTTTTTCGCTTCTCAGGAACAGAAGGAAAACCCCCAAAGTCTAAAAACAAATAGAAATCTTAGAATAGGCACTCAAATTTCTATTACTCTAAAGAACACTGCCACTCTCAATAATTTATGTATAAATGACACATAATGTAGCAATAAAGCAGCATAATAAAACTGAGATTCTTACATCGAGACGGTACCCTAAAAAGGCTATACTCTTTGAGAATAGGTGAAGTAAAAGCAACCTACCACAGAAATGGCAACCAGGAACAGACTCTACTTCAAATTAAACTGTAAGGGAAATAAATTCTCCCCTGATAATTTATAACTGCCCTCACCTGGGTTTGAGATTTGAATTTTCACTACCTTCAAGAAAGAGCTTGTAATCCCAAACAGGGAAATTAACATAAAAACTGATACCCAGGTGTTACTGCCCTAAAAATACCATGGGAGAGGTCTGAATACATCATGTGGCTGATTAAAAAGCACAGGGATTTCGTCAAAACTATGCTCATCAGATTTGATGCTCTAATCTTAATCCACTCCTGGCTAAAAGAAGGGCCACGCCTTCAGATTTCTCTCTGTATTTCCAGTATGTGTGAATCACTTGGCAAAATCTGATGCCAAAAGAAAAGCAAAGAGTAAATGAAAGCTAAGAAGCCCTTGCCTGACCCTGCCTCAGAGTGAACAAGCACCTGGTTTACACAGAGGCTTGAAGAAAGCAGCAACTCCTGCCAAGAAAGCCTCACTCCAAGGGACTGCGGATTTTCTTCTACCACAGGTCAGAGGTAGAGTCTCACTGAATTGGGACCATAATTTGCTGCTTGGGAGGAAAGCATGAGAATGCTCTTAGCCTTTGCATAAACACCAGTTTGGTTCCTTATTCAGGAAACATTCATCGGAGTACAACCTACATAAAGGGCAGGAAGGTTCTCTCTTAGAAAGTGATAGTTCATTATCTGTCAGTAAAACAAAAGTCTTCCTTGTCATAAACTATTTGCTATTTCTACAGAGGGAGCAAATATTTGATGGTAGCAACAATATCAAACTAATAAAGCAATATCAGCAACTATACGGTTAGTTTGAAAAGTGAAGATAGGTGATTACAGTTTCTATTTCCAGAAAGATCTCAGTGCTGCTTTTCTCTAAATAACAAGTTACTGGAGTTTCTCGGCATCTAGGTGTTCTCTTACTTAAATCTCCATCATCCTGAGTTAGGGTGCTCCCTTTCTTAAATCTCCATCATCCTAGGTTAGACTCAGCCTTCTCTGTATATTGTACCTATCTTTGTGTTAAAATATCCAACCACAGAAGCTTGGCATATATTTTTTTTCAGTAAGTCAGCTACTGAGAGTCTACAGCGTGCTTGAGGCTGTGTGCTAAATCCTCTGGGGAACTAAGACTCAAGTCATAGGCCTCCTCCTTATGAAGCATAAAGTTCAAGAAGACAGTCATGTTTGATAACATCTCACTATGAGTTTATCTGACTCATTTGCTTTGAAGTGCTCAACAGCTCTTCCAAGAAGAGCTAAAATCCATTTTGTGGTCCCATGACCCTGACCACCAACCTTGGCTGTCTTAGCATAAAAGGCAGAATACACAGATTCTACAGTAGTGATTCTTAGAGTGTGGACCTGGAATAATGGTATCAGCACCTCTGAAGAATTTTTTGGGGAAGACTAAGTCTCAGATTCCTCTCAGAGCTACTGATTCAGGATTTATGTCTTAACAGCAATTTGTGTTGTAAATTCTTTGGGAGATTCTAATGTATCCTAATTTTAAGAAGTAGTAATCTAAGGGAACTACTTTTGCCCTCCTATCTGCCAAATTGTATTATCACTAGTTTCTCTTGGCCGTCTACTTAAACCTAGAATTTTTCTTTTTAATTAGTAAGGCACTTTTGGGTGCAAGTCACAACAGAAATTTATTAAAATAACTTAAAACAATGAGAACATTTATTGGCTTATGTAAGTGGAAATTAGCATAACAGCAGATCCCACTGTTGACCTAATCTACCAGCCTTGTCTGTTACTCCAGAATTATGTTAATTCTTCCCTCTTCTGAGGATTAATTTCACACTTGGGCTGCCAGCAAGATGGTGGCAGCAGTTCAGTCTCATATCTGCCCACAAAAATCTCTAATGGAAGAAAGAAGAATTACTTCTGGAAACTTCCAAATAGATAAGGGAGAATGTTCCCTGAAGTCCCCAGCACAATTTCCTGCTTTCATCATGGGTCTACAATGCAACACTGTCATTCCTTAACCAATTATTGGCAGGAAGGATGGGACTGATCAATCAGACCCATTTCTACAGTCTGCTTGCCTCATGTAGGAAGAGGAAGAATGCCCAAAGGAAATCAAGGTACAGGCAAGGGGAGAAAAGATGAATGTTTGATAGGTTAAAAAAACAACAACAACAACAAAATAAAAACCTCAAAGTCAACTTGTTTCCAAAAACATACTCTTAGAAATGGGAATCATCTGTTATTGACATGGCAGTTAAATAAAACATCATTAGGCTGGTAAGCGAAGACTACAAACTCTACTCCTTAGCACTGAATGGCTTTAGACCAGAAAGAAATTTATCAAACCACACAGGCAAATTTAGAAGTTAAGTGAAAAGGAACACTGTCTCCTTTTTGTTTCCCCTCTCATTATACTCTTATTCTCCCACCCCTAACAACATAATTTTCTGTTAAACAGCAGCAGTCTTTGGGTTATTTCCTCTGATAGGATATACATTATAGATAATTAATGACAATTCATTCATAAATAATGTATCCTGTAGCTATTTACATAGTATACTAGAGCAACTCTAAACCAAGCAGTGCTAAGCAAAGGAGCTATAATGATAAAATAGGAACTATAATATTATTAAAGAGAAAGACATGTGGAAAAAATGAGCACAAAATGTAGGTTGCAGGGGTTATGTCCACATACAAATATGTTTTAGCCCCCAAAGTAACGAACTTCATCTGAGGTATGAGGGATAGAGGTGATACTCCAGGAAGATTTTGAAAGATAAATACTGGGGGGGGGGTGTAAACTTTTTGGACAATTCTTGGAAGTCAAACACAGACAACATAGCATTCCATCAGTGTAACAAAGCAGCAGCCTAGTCACCACATTTCAGTGCAGTGGCTCAAGAGGTCTATCTGCTTGGAGATACTATAGGTTGAAAATAATTTCCTAATAATAAAGCACTGGAACATATTAATAACTCACCTCTTAATAAAGAACAACAGGTAATCCTATTACAATCATCATTTGTATTCTCATGTACTTTTAAGATGAAGGAGAAAAGGGATGGAGATACAGTTAGCCTGCTGGGAATAGAAGAAATCTCTGGGTTTCCTGATTATTGGGTATGAACATCATCTTGTCTAAGTGCCTGTTGGGAAAAGGTGAAGGGAGCAGTTCTAGGTTAAAAGTACATTACTACTTAAGTCCTGAAGTCAGCCCCTAAATTTTGGTAACCAAGGCCACTGAGAAGGAAAACACGGCGACCCTGTCTGGTACTAGAACATACTCTATAATGAAAGATGTGATTATGCAGACACTTAATTTTTCATACACACAATCTGTTTCCCCGACAATTTTTCAGACTGGGATATTGTTCCTTCTTTTCTTTTATTTCTAAGAATAACAAATAGCAAGGCTTTAATATAAAAATAAAAACCAAAGTTTTACATTAGAAATGATTTCAACCAAATCATAGACTACAAATTAAAAAAACTATGTTTCAGGTGACCAAGAAACAAACCAAAAGTCATCCCAGAAAAATAGACACATGCAACAAAAGTGTAAAATAGTCAAATTATGGGTATCTTTGTATATGTGTTTGCAATCAAATGTAGAGAAGAAAGAATGTATGATAACTATCATGTGGTATAAATACAAACTTCTCTTAGATTAGATGACTTTGATGCTCTCGGGTCTAATTTCCAGATACATCAGTGACACCCTATTTCTTGTGCTCCAACATTTTCTGCTATTCTTTTTGAAAGTCTGATTCTGATACTCTACCTCACTCTACAGAAATACAAACCTAGAGGCCATACTCTATTGCACTCATGGTCTCTCTTTTAGACCTTTAGTTCCCTAATGTTATAATACATACTTGTTGGATTCCTTTGGAATCCTAAATCTTTGGAATTTTAAAACATTTGCCTCAAGCAAGCAGAGAGTTTATCCTTTGTGGGTGACACTCAATATACCATGAGTGCTCAGTCAACTTTATTGATGATGACAGTAGAAAATAACCTTGGAAGAAAAGCATAAGAAAAACTCCTCTTAAAATACCACACACAAATAGCAGTAACTATTTGTATATACCATGTAGATATTGGAAACCATAACTTCATACTGACATCTCCAAAATCTAACTCATAACAGAGGTCACTATAGCCTTTTCTCTCTTTATTTGTACATTCTTTTCCTGACAATGAGACATTTGGTTTTCATTATCTACAGTGTATTTACTTACTTTCTCTGGAATACACATAAAATTATTTCATATTTGCTAACTTACACCCCTGTGAAAAACAAGTTGTTATCCAAAGAACATTTTGTTTGTTTTATACAAATGGGTATATTCAAAGAAAAAATACTCCCTTTTTATCACACTATTTCATTTCCAATCTCTTTACTGAACACATATACACTCTTCCCCCCCACTCTTTATATAATCATTCTCGCTCATTTATAATCTGTCCATCCTGCATTTCTTTTTTCACAAAGATTATATTTTCTACTAGTCTGTCCTTACATGAATAGTATCATTTACACTTTCCTTTCTTCAATTAGTAATATAAGGAAATTATTCTATATTAGTCATAGAGATAATTATTTTTTTAAGTCTTTCATTTTGGGCATGAAGTTTTCTTCAGAAGGAAGAAAATATGTCAACTTCTTCAAATTCTAGAACATTAAACTAGTGTGTTTATGTCTAATAAATTAAAAGAGCAAGATATTGTTTACCCTTCAAGGTCTTTTTTCATTCCCTGAGGACTGATGCTACCCCAGTAGAGAATACAGTCTTTAGATATGCTCCATGATGCCACTTTCCTCTTTAAGTCTAATTTCCAGAGCGGAAATGAAAAAAGAACAAGAAATAACCAAGTGAGTGTAAAACTACTGACCAGTAATAAAAAAAAAAAAAGTAGAGGAAAAAAGAAAATAGCTAATTATTGAAAATGAGTATAAATCAAGATACACGAAAAGAGATTTTATGCATTAATAAGGCTCCATAGAAATGGCTACCTTACAGCATTACCTATCTTTGATAAATAATGCAGAATTTCATGCTTGACTATCAAATAAAACTATCTTCACTGATGATGAACTTGAATTTATAGGTCCAGGTGAAGTAAAGCACCAAATGTTCTAGCTTTGAATCATATTTATCTCTATATTACATGAAGTCTTACTACCAGAAGAAATAACAAACTACTTAGATCACCTTTTATTGAGTATAAGGCAAAAATTTTCAGAAATTGTAGATTGGAAATAATCTGATAATAAATGACCTACTTTTCAGCAGGAGACATCCTGACATCCTGGTCACTTTGCCTAAAAAATAGTAAAATTGGGACATTTCCCCTTCAGCCATGCTGAGAATAGAAGCTTTGGGGAATTCAAATGTACTGGGTCATTCATTTCTCAAAGAAGTTAGGAACAATATTGAGTCTTTCCCTCTCTACTCCAAAATCCCAAGAAATGAATGTTGAGAAATAATTGGCATAATTGGCTTTTGTGAAATTAAAGTACAATTACAACATTGGAATAAAAGGAAGCAATATAGATCAAGCACGATGCAATTTTGTTAATATATTTATTTATTTCTCAAAATGACTCTGTGAAGTAGTGTCTCACAGTTTTCATAGATGAGGAAAATAAGGCTTAGAAAGATGACCTAATTTCTCCCAGGTCTGCTACCTGATGAAACATGGTTTTAAATCAAAAATTAATGCTCTTGTTTCATAATGGCTTCCAGACCTTGATATAGTTATCTATCATCCTTCTTGATTTTTTAATCACACCTCTTCCTACATTTTCCTCATTCTTTCCTACTTAATGCATAAAATCTGCATGTCTTCATATTCTCTTAATCATGTCATATATTTCTCTTGGTTAGTATACAACTGACACAGGGTTGCACCTCTGCATTCAGACTTTGTGAGATCTAATGGGTCAGCTCTTTCTTGCAAATTGTTCGGAATAGTTTCTACAGTTTCTACCTACCTTTGAGTGACCTGTACCTCATGATCAAGTGTAAGTCAATACAATAATACTTTATATCACCGTTGGCCATTTTTTCCTTACTTCATTCTCGTCTTACTTATTTCTCAAGGGGCTTGTCAGATGAATGATGTGCAAATATTTTTCCCATTCAATAGGTGTCTTTTTATTTCAATGGCAGCTTGTTACACTACATCTTTGATGCAGTATCATTTGTTATATTCTCCTTTGAAGAGACATACTTGAAATATAGAAACACTGAGAGGTTAAAAGTAAAAGAATGAAAAAGACCTACATAAAAAATCTAGAGTCTATTGAAAGATCAAACAAAATGGACTTCAGAAGAAAGAATAATATCAAGGAGCAAAAGGAATATATGATAATAATAAAGGTGTCAATTCATCAAGTGGATGCAGCAAACCTATAGTTTTACACTCCTAACCAAATATCTTCTTTTGCAAAGTTTTTTTTCAAATTTAGTGCTCATTTTAATTGGGTTGTTTGCTTTCTTCTTGAATGACAAGAGCCTTATATTTTTCAAATTCATTGACTGGCATACTTTAGTGTATTTTATTTACATAAATTGTACTTCAATAAGATTGATGTAGAAAAATCAAGGCAAAGCTTATGCTGAATGAAGAATTAAGTTGTCACTTACCTCTTCAATTCTTGGATTCAATAAGTGATTTAAAACTTAAAACAGACAACAAAACAAGATGTAGTGTTTTATCACATTTGAATCAAAATGAATGAGTTTATACATGTTAAGTGGCACAGACAAATGCCAAGAAGGAAATTCCCTAAATATTTACTTGGGTTATTCTCAGATCCAAAATATGGGTGAATTTTATGTTGTAAACTTATATTTATAGGGATCAGTCAATAACACCAATCCTATTTAGGCCTCTGTGTGGGAAATACATATATAACACTCACTTAAAAAAAAAAAAAACTCTTCACACTCCTGGAAGGCAAAAAACCAGCACCAGATAAGACTGGGGAGTCACTATGGTAACTTTCAGACAACTCCAACATTTCCTTTCTCTGCAGTTCCTTCTCTACTATTGTCATTAACATGTCTGTGCTCTCTAGTTCTATCTCTCACTCCTCTTCATCAAATGAGTCAGATATGAAGGATAGTAGCCTTATATGTTTGTCCCCCTTGTCACCATAAAGTATCATATAATAAAAGTAAAGACTAAAAGATCTGCTTCTTGAAGATGGTATATCTTCTCATAACATTTCTCTTCCCAAACTAAGCCCTTAATGCTGTTCTAATGAAAGGCTATCTAGGAAGTCCCTTCCCATAAACTCTTAAATTAACCTCAATCTTGTTCCTTACTCTGGAGCAAGTCATCCTCCCCTGCCTTCACCTCAAACCACATTCCAACCAACCTTTTTGTTTCCCTGAAGTGTCTTAGATATTGATGATTTTCAGGTATATATAATATATGCACACATGTCCAGGGTGTACTACAAAGTCCACAGAATATAAGTTTGAAGATGTGTGCCTAGTTCCTGTTCTGCCTCCACCAGCAAGTGAGCTCTAGGAAAGCATCACTGTATTTCCATTTCTGTTTGCAGAAAATAAAAAGCTAAATTAAAATCTTTTCTAGCTACCATCACTATTTTCTGCTTTTTAATCATAATCTGGAATACAGTCAAATTTTGCTATACTACATCTGAAAGTCTAGTATAAATGTGTGTAAGGGTCTCTAAAAATGTAGTTGAGTGTTGGGAAAATGACAGCCACATGAAAAGAATGAAACTGGACTACTATATACAAAAATTAACTCAAAAAGGTTTAAAGACTTGAATTAAAGTCCTATAACCACAAAATTCATAAACAACAATTTAGATAATTTGATTCTTGACAGCAATCTGAATAATGATGACTTGGATCTAGCTCTTAAAAACAAAGACAACAAAAATGATAAAGAACAAGTGTGGAATTACCTCAAATGATAAAGCTTCTCTACAACAAAAAAAATCAACAACAAAATAAAAACAACAGCTATTGAATGGGAGAAAATATTCATAAAGCATACATCTGATAAATAATTAATATCTAAATATACAACTCAATAGCAAAATAAACAATCCAATTATTAAAATGGGTGAAAGATAAGTATAAAGACTTTCCCAAAGGAGATTATGAATGGCCAACATAGTAAGTAAAAAGATGTTCAACATCATTAATCATCAGAGAAGCAAGTCAAAACCATAATGAGACTATCACTTCAAACCTGTTAGAATGGGTATTATCAGAAAGACAAGAAATAAAAACTGTTCCTGAGAAGAGGGAACCATCAATGCACTGTTGACGGGAATATGAGTTGATACAGCCACTATGACAAACCACATGGATGTTCTAAAAGGCAAAAACCACTAACTCAAAAAGATGTAACTTTGAGTTACATGTAACTCAACATTATTTATTTACAAGAGTCAAGATAGTCTCAAATTAACAAAATCCAGAAAAGATGAAACCTACTTTTACATCATTTTCCTACCTCCAAATAGACACTCTTTCCCTCAATCTCTCAGAGCAAATGCTCTCATTCTGCCCACCTCCATGCTGCTCCTTTTTTCTATCTATTCTCTTTCTTTCCACCTTGACCCTTTCTTTACTCAGTCACAGACAAGAGCAGAGCATTGCAGGCAACAATCTGGAATATATTTAAGCTCTTTGGGGTATGAGGTTCCTAACAATAAGATTCATAATAATACTAAGTTCATACACTAAATCTTAATTTATAATCATTAGTTGACCCAGAAATAGATTAAGAGTAATCTCCATCTCTACTAGGTAACACTTATCAGCTTTATTGAAACTTGCCAGTCATAGGTCCAGGATGTCATACAAAGAGTTGCTGACTTCTGTGAAGACCAGAAAACTTTAGGTCAGAATCCATTGTGAACTTACTTTCCTCCCTACCAGAATTCAGATGGGTCAGAGCTGCTCTCTCAACTACCTAAAGATCAGGGATGAGCTAGTTACAAAGAATATATTTTGGAGAAAAGCAAACTACTTAACTATGATAGGCTTTCACATATACTGTGGAAAAGAAATAGCTAGAATAGAATCCAAAAAAGTAGAAATGTCCAGTTATTTCTTGTCGGTAAAGACACTGCACGTTTTCCCCTCTTGGTAATGAAAGCCTGAGTGGACGAAAATAAATGGTCCAAAACAAGAAAGGAAAGCTATAGACTCAATATCAGAACATTAGAGAAAAAGATGTAAGATAATAACAAATATACTTTAATCTGCAGTTTCCTACTCAGGAGGTGCTAGAGAGCAAATGTGAAAATTACACTGAGGTTATTTGCAGGTTTTTTTCAAATGATCAATACTTAATTAAAATCTTTGTAGGAAATTTAGAATACCAATTTGAGAAGGTAAATTCCATTTTTAAATTCCAAGAGCAAACATGAAGCAAGGTAGCCCTGGAGCTGAGGAATAGTTTCAGTTTTCAGAAGAATTGGAATCCACAGCTTTCTGATCAACCTTACACTGCTCTGTAATCTCTTATTTCTCCTTTGGGTCAAAGATCTCACCTTCCTGGTGTTGGGATTTACCATTTCTTCTTGCTGAAATATCAATGAGATGTTTTGGGATCTTCATACCACTGATGCCAATTTTAAGGGAGGTGGTAATGACAAATTTCTGGTTTATCCTATGCAGGAGAATTGGATTAAGGGACAGAGGTCCAATGGTCATAAGTAGCAAAC
Organism: Uropsilus gracilis; assembly: GCA_004024945.1. Classification (NCBI taxonomy): domain Eukaryota; kingdom Metazoa; phylum Chordata; class Mammalia; order Eulipotyphla; family Talpidae; genus Uropsilus; species Uropsilus gracilis. The sequence goes on along the minus strand of PVHY01000475.1, from coordinate 58,663 downwards.
CTCTGCCCAACTGCTTCCAAAAAAACCACCCACTTGCCTCTGTGACTCTGTTAGGATGCTCAGAATGGTCGCAGGAGTAATACCAGCTCCTAGTTTTCTCACTGCTGATGGAAAAGGTTTTTTTTCTGTGGCTCAACACCTTTAAAGATACATCTTTAGCAGGATAATATGTAGATATTGTGCAAAATTTAACTATTCATGTCATGGCCACTCTTGTCACAACTAACTGGTTTTGTGACAATAGCAAGATCTTTTATTTATTTATATACTTTTATATTTATTTTATATTATTTCACATTTATATTTATTTATTTATTTTATTTTCAATCCTACATTTAGTCGCTGGATATTTCCTCTTGTACATGATCTTTCTGGAATACATGAGTTGCAGGATAACTATCAATTCCTCTCACTAGGGCAGGGTTTCGACTGGAGTGGGGCTCCCGCTTCTTAGGGGTTTTGGCCTTGGCATTCTTAATCTGGCTACCAGCGTCAGCTTTCTTGGCTTTAGGTTTCTTCTCTTTAGTAGCCTTCTCAGATTTTTCACCTGACATCTTGCAAGATGTGAAAGAGATGCAGTTTTCTTTAAACTAACAATTAATAATCTGAAGTTCTTCATACTTAATCCCTTAGCTGCTTTAACAAAGTTCTCATTAAAGAACCCAGTTGTATGTCATTGAGAAGAGACATCTATGAAGACTTGATCCCAGAGAAAAACTGTAGATCTTGTACCCAGAGCAAGAGAAGCCCTTTTAAACACTGGTGCCTAAATAACATTTCTTCCTAGAAACCACTTGTGCTGTAGAAAGTAGTAACAACAAAAGTCAGTAAAACAATTTTGACTCAAACCAATGCTATGAAAAGAGGAAGAATTCCACTCTTCTATAACCAGAAACTCTCCCTCAACTCTCCTTCAAAACTTGAATCAAAGTAAACATATAAATAAATGCCTTTGACCTGTAGAATACTGTTGGCTTTTATTCCTCAGAAAATGTGTTCCTTCAGTTTCTTCTTTCCAGGGTATCATGAAGCTAAAGGCTTTTTTATTGCTGGTAAATTCAAAGCAAAACTTGTGACAGTATCATTACAAGCAAAGTACCAAAGTAATTCAGAATCATTTCTCATTTTAAATTTGCTCCTTGCAGATTTGCCTAATGCCAAACAAATCAAAGCATGCACTCGCCACAGAAACCTCATTAATTCCATTCCATTACCATAGTGGAATCAATTTTTGCAATTGTGCTTTCATAGTTATCATCAACCATACCCCTTCACCTACCCTAGATATCTCATTCCCTTCTAAAGTCACCCCAGCCCCTGCACATACCAGCACAAAACATTTTCAGAGTTATTATGCACACTTGGCACTTTGTTAGTGACATTCTCCTCAAAACTAAAACAAACAAAAAAATAATGTGGACTTTGTTCTTTCCTTTTCAGGAAGATCACTGAAGGGTGGGGCTGTACTACCACAAAACAGGCTAAACCAGTTCTAATTAAACCAGTTCATCAGAGACAACAGCATAAGGAGTACCAGCCTGGGGCCAGGAAACTGAGGTTCTGGTCCTGGTTGTGCCCCATGTTTTGATCCTAAACAAATAATTTCACCCCTCTAAAAGTCAACAAGTATGATTTGGGTCCCCTCCATTGCCAAAATTCTATGACTCTATGACACCTTGTAAATAGCCATTATCAGCTATCCCTTGCTTCTCTCCTTCCTGTATCACTAGCAGTAACAAATATTAAAGTGACAGTCTCACAGTTTCCCAGTTTTATGCCCCACTCCTGCATGAGCATGACTTGTGGTATTAGAAATATTCTGATGACTCTCCAAATTAGGGCAAAGTAAGACACAGAATCTATACTCTAAAAACTTCTGCAGAATTGAAGAACAGAGCAAGAGAAGGGGAGGGGAGTAATATCAGGAAAGGGATGGGCTCAAGAGATTAAAATGGTTCACAGGTGACAAGGTAATGGGTGAACCTCGGGGCAGACAACCATGTAAAATGTGTGTGTGTGTATGTGTACAATCAATTTTTTAAATAAAATTAAATAAGTTAAATACATAAAAATAAAAACTTCTGCTCTGTTATTATTAGGAATGACTTAATCTAGGTGGAAAGCCCTTCTTCCAATATTCTAGCAAGAGGAAAACAACAACCAAACTACTCTAAAGCACACATCCTGGTGTTCACAAATATTCTAATTCTAGCACCACATGACTGCTGGCCACTTGTGGTCATGAATCAGTCCTTCAACAGCCTACACCTGGCCTCTTAAATGCACCATGTAAAGGAAAAGATGCGTTGGAAGAAGGTATATGGAATGGCAGAAAAGAGAAGTAACTAATAGTAAAGTGAGGAGCTACATTTCACAAGAGCTTAAGTTCTCAAGGCAGCAGCTATGACAAAATATGTTAATTTTGAAAATCATTCTAGAAGATACATTAGAAAAATCACTCAAAAGATTAATACATGACCCCTTAATAACATTACTTTCCTCCAGTGTTGGAATAGGTAACTCCTTCTTAGACTAATAAGAAAGGGATGGAAAGGATTGTATTCCGTTGACCTACACCAGAATCACCTTCAGCTCAAGGAAATATCCCATCCTATTAGGCCAAAGGAAGAGAGCTCAGATCCACTGAGGAAAAGCAAAAGTGTATGGTGCTCCCAAGCAGACTCAACTGACCTGTGGAAAGACTCAAAACGATTAAATTTCTCTCCAAAAGCCTAGCTGAATTTACATAGATTAAGTCACATTTTAACTACATTCTGTCACGAGGCAAGCAAAATTGACTTTCTGGGACTGGCCAAATTCAAATATTCTTAGTCTCCATGTATGTGATAAATTACAGATTTCAGAAACTATACTCACTACATAAAATACAAACAAGTCCTTGAGATAATATTCATCTACCTTTTCAGACAAGATGAGACAATGACATCATAGATCTATACACACAGAGAAGCCTTGTTTCCTGTTAAATTTCACTGATCTATTTCTGTGGGCAGAATGTGGTATGATATTTCTGACAACAGTTCAATAACATGTTCTTTTAAAGTTGCTTTAAGACAATGTTTTGCACACCTAAATATTTTGTTGACTCTAGAGAGTAGTTTCATCTTCAGTTTCTCTCTTTGTCCTTATTTGTCACTAAAAAAAAAAAAAAAAATCAGAACTCTATTCCCCAGACTAGGATTTCAAAATTCTACCTCAGAATACAGCAAGATCCTTCTACAGTTAGTAGTTTCTGGCAGGGAGTTAGGGCTCTGGTGCTAGAGAGGATAGCAGAAATACCACAAGTGTTCAGGTGATGGCAGCAGCATCCTATGTCAGCCCCCTTTTCCTTGTACAGCTGGCACATCCTCTCTCCTATTCCAGGCAGCCTTCTCCCTGCTGCCCATCCTTTCCATTTAGCTGTTGGCTTCTTTCCCTGTTGGTACAGCTTCCCTCCCATGCAAAACGAAACCAGTGCAAATTTCCACACTCCCCCACACCACAGGCAGTGAATCCCAACACATACCCATCAAGGGTCTACGTCAGACATGCCATTATGTCACTATCAGTGCACAGCATTGGTGAATGCATTCTACTAAGCTTTCCTTCTGAGGTGAGATGATGAAGCTGGGGCACTGAGGACATTATGTCACTGGTCATAAGACAGCAGTTTCCTAAACTGAGGTATCTATTACATTTATTGAGCACTTAAAGTATGCTGGACATTACATTAAACACTTTTCATGAAATAGCTCATTTAATCTTCATGACAACCTTACTAAGTAGAACTAATAATTATCTCCAAATTAATGATAAGGAAGCTATGTTACCAAGAGCGCATATAACTTGCCCAAAGCTCAGAAAGCATGTGGTGGGACCAGGATTTGAAACTAGGATATCTGACTTGGAAGTAAGTAAAAAGAGGTCCTCATCTCTGAGCCTCCCCCCCAAAACCCAACTCTCAGTTAGCAGGGTAGACTTCAGAAAAAAATCCAGAGATTGGTAAATTCCCAACCTATAGTTTAGTTGGTGAAAGGATTAGAGAGCTCTGGCTTCAGCAAAGCAGAAGTAAGACAATGGAGACTGTTGCAAAAAAAAAAAAAAAGGTAGGGGAGAAAAATGAGTATTTGTTTAAGATCTGAAGAGTGACTTAGTTTGTGAAGTATGTATTACTAGTCTCTTCACAGATGAGGATACTGAGGCCCCGAAGGTAAGTTAGGATTACACTGCACTGGAGATGAGCAGATAGAATTTTCATTGCTCTAAGGTAAAAAGGAGGAGACAAGATTCTACAGACAGTGGAACTCTGTCCTCCAGACAAGTGAGGGTAAGAAGAACCTCAAATACCTTGGGTAGACATACCAGTGGAGGCTGGTTTGGTCCAGATGAGGTAAATTATAAAGGAGGGAGGGACAATGAACAGAGACCCCAAAGAAAAGGTTAAGAAGCGATGCAGAGAACTCAGGGAGTCCTCTCCCTTTGGGCTTGCTCTACACTCCCAAGCTTCCTTCTCACATTTTGCTTGCACTCCTAGTTCTCCTACTGTTTTGTCTCCTTAATTATCTGTTTTTTTCTGTCTCCTTTACTTGTTTAAACAATGGAACTAGAGCATACTTTCCTTTTATATACTTATAGTAAAACAAGACATTCTCACTCAAGTTTTATGTATTTTTTATTATTTATTTATATATATATTTCACATCATTGTATACATTTCACATCCCACCACCTCCCTTCCCTAATCCCTCCCACCCATCCCTCCCACCACCCAGTTGTGTATACTTTAGTTTGGTTGTTAGCTTGTTTTGACTTTTCCTCCTGGCCTTTTGTTGTTTTTCCTATGTCCCATATATTAGTGAGACCATTTGGTTTCTGTCTTTTTCTTTCTGACTTGTTTCTGCTAATAAGATTCTTCTAGCTCCATCCATGTTATCTCAAATTCACCATTTTTAATTGATGAGTAATATTCCACTGTGTGTATATATCACATCTTTTTCATCCATTTGCCTGTTTTGGGACATTTGGATTGTTTCCATGCTCTTGCAATAATAAATAGTGCTGCAATAAACATCCAAGTACAGGTATCCCTGTGTATAAGGATTGAAGTCTCCTTTGGGTAGATTCCCAGAAGAGTGATTCCTGGGTCAAATGATAGTTCCATTTTCATTTTGAGGGTTCTCCACACTGCTTTCCATAGTGGCTTGAACAGTTTACCAGCTTAAGAGTGTTCCTTTCTCTCCACATCCACACCAGCACTTGTTGTTGTCTGTTTTTTGGATGTGGGCCATTCTTATTGGTGTAAAGTGGTATCTCAATGTGGTTTTGATTTGCATTTCCCTGATTGCTAGTGATGTTGAGCATTTTTTCATGTGCCTGTTGGCCATTTGTATTTCCTCTTTGAAGCAATGTCTCTCAAGTTTTAAATTAAACAGGTAATTATCTAACTCTACCACTGCCCAGAAACATCACTGAAACTAAAAACAACCTTCTCTTCCTAAGTAAGAGGTTCTTTAGAAATTTTCTATTTTTTTTTAAGTTTCTCCTTAGGCAATTTGGATGTGTATTTCTCCCACTATATTATCATATTTTAAAGTAAGATTGGGGAGGCCGGACACGGTGGCTCGTACCTGTAAGCTCCAGCCTATGAAGCAGCCAGGGCTAGGGATCGTGGTTCGCGTCCCGCCTGGGGCCCGTAGCAAGACCTAGTTCCGAAAAAAAAAAAAATAGCTGGGCGTGGTGGCACACGCCTGTAATCCCAGCTACCTAGGAAGCTGAGGCTGGGGATTGCTTGAGTCTATGGCCCCCCAGGCAACAAGAGCCTGCAGTTCCACGGGCAAAAATAGTGAGACCTAGTCTTAAAAAAAAAAGTAAGATTGGGAATTTATGTGTTTGATTGCTAAACCCTGTTAAAAGATGCTGAGGAAAATCCTCTTTTGTAACTCTCAGTTGAAATCTCAGAAAGTGAAAGCTCTAAAGCAGATGGCTGATTTCTGTATCCAGCTAAAAATGGTTTCAATGATAGGAGGTTAATTTTTTCATATTACAAGGACTCTCACAGCAGATGATTCTGGAGGAGGTACAAGGGTTTAAGGACAGCATTAGCCACCAGAACTTTCTGTCCTGCAGTAAGACATTGCTTCCCCTTATGAGAGATAAAAATTGTGCATTATTTTAAACTATATGCCTATTTAATGAAGAATCTGTTAAATTTTATCAGTTTAATTACTGAACCAATATTTTCAATAAGATAAAACACAACTACAAGCCCAAATATAAGTAAAAAAGAACTCCCAAATCTTCATTCACTCATTCATTCACCAAACATTTATTGATTTTTGCCTGCTTTGAGAAATAAACTATAAACTTTACTCTCCAGGTGCTTCATCCTGGTACACATAAGAACAGAAACACTAAATAACAGATCAGCACAGGTCACTGCACCAAGTACTATGTGTAAAGAAAGAATAGAGAGTGGATAATTTAGAGAAAAAGATAGCTATTTGAAGACTCTGGGAAAGATTTCATAGAAAAGAATCTCTACCCAGTCTTGAAAGAAAAAACATTTGTGAGGTGAAAAGAGCAAAATTTTCTGTGGCAGGAACAATGAACTTAGGCCTAGTAGGAACTGTAGAACCAGGTCAGATTATAAAATGCTTTAGATGCCCAGCTGAGACCAGGGAGTGGGGGGGTGACCCTAAGTCTAAGAATGATATGATCAGCATCAAATCTTCGGAATAAAACCTGCAATGGTGTGGAGACAAGTTTGTATAAGAAAGCAACCAAAGAGACTGTCATCCACAAGATGTGATAATGGACTACATACGACAGTAGTGGGGGAAAGGGGAGAAAATGAACACAATCATGGTTCTTTTAAGATTGACAGGACAGGGTTAAATCATTAGAAGTGGGAAGAGATGTTGTTAAGAGCAATTCACAGATTTTCAGGTTAGACAGAGGCTAGATGGAAGGTGATACCTCTCACAGAGATTGAAAATAAAAATCTTGGCAGAATTTGCTAAGCTCAGCTATGAAGTGGTAAGTTTGAAGCCAGAGGCATCTCTGCTCACAGGGAGAGGCTCACATCATGGGTGTGGAACACAGAGGAAAGAAAAAGAAGCAGGAGGCCAAGGAATAGTGACATGAAGTGAGGAACAGACAAGATGAAGGGAGAAAAACATTGAAAAAAAGAGAAGGAACAGCCTTTACACTCTACCCTATTAGAAAAAGAAGCAGGAAGAATGAAAAATAATTTATTTCCTACCTTGCTCCAAATATTTAAAGAGTTGGCTTTTTTTTTTTTTTCAAAGCAGAGCGAAGTAATTTTATCCAGGAGAAAATAAGTTTCAGTTGTCCTTAACGAAATAACTTTATTAGGTAATTACTAGGTTCAGTTATCTGGAAAATTCACTTAGATGAAATGGTATTTGTGAGCATGTCAATATAAAGTATTTTCATATATAAACACTTTCCTCCAATCAGTTGAAATGAAACATGTCTTAAAAGGAAGTGTTTTTGGTCATCTTAACAGTTTTATAATAATATTGAGACCAATTTAAAAGTCACTTCAGTGTGGAGTCTAAAAGAGCATCACGTGAGGACAATGAATAAATAATTTTCCAGTGATGATTAAGCTGGTCTGTTTCTCCAGTGGGCACCCAGTTTTCAATCACTTTCCTCTCTTCCAGGCACAAGCTCCCACTGACTTCAAAAGAAGCTTTAAAAATGGATTAAAGCACCAATCATATGTTAACTTCAAAGGGAGCACTGACAACACAGAAGATATTTCACAGGGAAGGGATGGAGATGGACATTTTGTTCCACTTATTATTTCATACTTAATGAATACCATCAGCATTCCCTGTGCAGTTAGCCAAAAGCATGTTTTCTTCCATCTACAATACTTCCCATTTTGATGACATCACATAGTTGTTCATAAAAAGAAAATCTAATGCTTGTTCAAAATGTTTTGTTTGGTGTTATTACAATGATGCTAAAAATTAGTTTTCTTCCTAATGATAATATAGCCATGACAATATAATTTTGTCACACCATGCAAAATATTGTCATTGTAATTGCATATCAAAATGCTACTATGAAAAATAATGATAGCATAATGTTCTTTTCTTATATGTAATTAGATTTGATTCTCAGGACTCTCTTCCTCTCCCAGATTGCAAATTGTTTAATATAATGAACTTAGAACTTTTGATATAAGTGACCACTATGCCTAATGCTTCTGAATCATGATTCTTAATGTCTCAATACATTAACATATGTAAAGTCAAATAACTTACTCTTTGTTACACAGAAGAAACCCTAAAAATTAAAAAGCATTCCAAGCAGGGTTTGCCTTCTCCATTAAAAAAAAACCCCACTCATTCTAACACTGTAATTATGATTAATCTAGGCCTCAAACAAGTATTGTGAGCTAATAAAACTTGTACAGAACTCTCTACACCAACAAGTATTCCGGTATTATGCTCCAGAAGTAGGACATCCAGTTAGCAAACAAATAAGACTTGAATGCTGATGGAAGATGATGTATAGGAGAAAAAAGAGTCATTTTACTTAAATGTTCAGGCTTTTCCTAGGGATTTCCATGTTCCTGTGACCACCTGTGCTTATGAGTAGTTTGTCGATGCCTCCCTCCCTTTCTTCCTTTTGCCTTCTCTTTCTCCCTTCCTTCCTACCTATTCCTCCCTACCTTCCCTATCTTTCTCTTCCTCCTCTTCCCTCTCCTCTCTCTCTCTCACTCACACACATACACACACATATAAACATACTTCCGTATGACTTAACCACACGTGGGAGTAGTGAATCACATGATGCAGAAAAGAGTGTGAGAGGGCATTGGAAAAGGCTATCCCCATCTCCACGGGGAAAACAGCGGAGGGCATAGCTGAGTATGTTATGCAATTCAAAAAACAGAAAAAACTCAGACATAACACCATGTTTGAATAAATTCCATATAAGGACACACAAATGAAGTAATGAAACCAGTGGGATCCTCTAATTTAGATAAGAAATCCAAGTTTGATTTTAAATCATGAAATAAATAAAACTACACAAGAAGAGTAAAATTTTCAAGACATTGTGGTATATTCCACATGCAGTTAGGACAAAGATGACCAAAATGTTATCTTTCTCAATTTACTCCTCAACTGACCCTAAAAATAAACAGTTCAAATAAAAACAAAATCTGAAAACATAAATTCCCCTAAATCTCAAATAAAAAAAACTGATTTGACTCTAAATTGTAGATATGTTTTATAACTTTTTAAAAGAAAAAGTACTAATTTCTTCTGTTTTCTGCATTTTATTTAACCATAAAGTAACTCTGATGAAACAATTACTACATGAGAAACACTGTATTAGGTTTTATATAAGACACATATGGACTCCATGGTTCTGGGGCTTTTGGAGGGAATAAGGCATGAGTGCAGGATCACAGAGAATATTTCTCTGACTATCAAGAATGAGAGGCAGATAAAAAAAAACACAAAAGCCTCACCTAAAACCACCTCAGGAAAATGTAAGGTGATATTTCACCTAAGAGTTTTTCAGAGCTCTAGTTCTGAGAGAAGTTACTAAATTTCCCATGAGGGAAAGGGAATAGGTCCCAAGGTCAAACTGGTTCATACAAGCTTGATACACTTGGTAGACAAAATTAAATTAGGTTCTTTAATACATAACTTTCCAACATCTTTGGTGGTCTAATGTAACTTGTAGATTTCCAAGAGGAGAATAGAACTGCAAGTATTTCTCAAATTTACTTAACTGTAGGACATTCTTTTTGACATAGCATCACATGGAACTGGAAACTCACAAAATATTTTAGGAAATTCAAAAGTTTGTGTGTAGAAGACAGGGATGGAGCCCTTCAAGTTGACCAGTCTCCACGAAAAGTAATTAAATTATAAGACAAACTGAAAAAGTGCATTAGGGTCAGAGATCATGGAGAAATATGACCTGCTGACTACTCACTCTCTCCTGGAAACTCTATCTTTCCTTCTGGTTCATGATAAGGCAAATGTGAATGAAATCAGTTCAAATGCTGGCTCTGCCGCTTAGTAACTGCACATCTAGAGCTAATTACTTGACTTTTCAGTGCCTGAGTTCCCTTATTTCCTCTCCTATAAATAGGGTTGTGATGAAAACTCATGAAATAAACTACTTATGAGGCTTGAACATACTGAACATATAACACACATGGTCTATCTAATCTATCTACCTGGCCATATGTCTGTCCATCTATCTACCCATCTATCCATCTGTCTGTCTGTCTGTCTATTGTTTGGTTCCCTTTCTAGTCTCCTGACTGTTCCTCTCTGCTTACCTGAGAGTTTTCTTTTGTTCCTTAAATTAATTCCCAGATTATTGGCTTTTCCCAGTCTCACCCCATCAGCCTTCTTTTTCTGCTGATTCAAAATGCTCTTCTTAAGAGATGGCTTCTTTTAACTTACCTAGCCGGATGCATCCCATATCTACATAACCAGCTCTATTTCTCAAAAGCACCAAAGAAAAAATTTAAACACCACCCATTGAACATACCCACCAGAAATATCCTACCACCCCTTAAGTTTAACATATTCAAAATTACGTCTAATACCTTTCATCCTACCCTCTAACTTCTTTTCTCCTCTATAATATAAATCTCATTATCAAGCATCCAGTTATCTAGGGTAGAAAACCTTAGGTTCATTTTCCCTTTTCATATTCTGCCTATCTGGTCTTTGCTTTTTACTACTCCACTCCCTACTTTCACTTGGCCAGCTGACCTATTGATTCCACTACCGCATTATCTCTGAAACTAATCGGTATCTCCCATTTTCTACTAGAGATTCTCTTTATATTCTTACCATTTCTCACGCAGATGTTTGAAGTAGATTTTTAATATCTTTCCCTTTTCCAGCTGATTCTGCCTTTTATATTTCATAAGAACACAATAATCTTAGTCTCATTCCTTAAAACTTAAATTATAATAATTTTACATTAAATACTTCAAAGAGTGAACTCTAGTTAATGATATCTGCCAAAGTACTGAGAGAGAAATGTACTGAATGTGTCATTTATTTTGAAATGTTTACAAAAACAAAATAGACTTTTGCATCATAAAGGAATGGATGGATCAATAGGTAGATGATTAAACAGGTACAGTAAAATGTTAATAGTACCATGAGAGGCAATTATGCAAGTGCTCTTTATAGGATCCTTTCAATTTTGTAATATGTTTAAACACTGTTCAGTATTAAATGTTGGTGATGAGGAGGATTATGAAAACTCTTGGTCATCTATAGAATAGCATCCATCTCAGATGGGCCTTTTATGCTCTAATGCACTACTTCCCTAGGTGTGCACCCTAAGTTTTAGTCAAATGGAATAAATTGACATAACCTAACACCTTATATAATCTCTGTGGCCAAGTCTTTAGCATTCTTTGCCCAGAAGACTTTCCATTACTTCTCCATCTGGTAAATGCCTAACTATTTTTAACAGCAGCCTTTTTCTCTGGGATGACTTTTGTATAAAATTAACCAATTGATTTATCAATCAGATAATGCTGAACTGTGGTTGGTGCTACATATATGTTTCTCCTAACTGCACTAGTTGCTTTTTACAGGGCTATGTCTCCCAGTCTATGTATGCATAATATCCAGCTAGCCCTGACATGCTAAACCCTCAAAACACATCTGGATTAAACTGAATGCCAGACTAAAAAGTAGGCTATTTCTCATGTAAAGTTGCAAGTTGTTCCCTCTGGACCTTTGACTTCACTCAAGAGCAATCTGCCTGTCTTCTGGGCCTTATGCCAGTTGTTCTTCTTAGCCCTCCTCATACTTAAGCAAGGATAACTATGATATCAGCATGTACAGCTGCTGTATGTTAATTCAAATTGCATAGATTTCAAGATTGTTTCCTAAAATTCTGGCATAAAGGTTTTTCTTGGTATAAAGAATTTTACATGAAGGTGTAAATAAAGAGAAAGAGAAAGATTATTTGAGTCTTACTCAATCTCTAGAAATGCTAAAAATAACCTTAATCAAAAAGTCATAAGCTTGTAAATGAAATCTTGCATTATGAAGAACTAGTAATAATTGGACTCTGGAACACTGAAAAATCCTTGAGAATTTTTATCAAAGTTTGTACTGCACCTTCTCATCTTTCTCTGAAACTTAAGACAAAGGTCAGCAAAAGCACCTTGAACCTTTCATTTCACACATGGTCAATTTCACTATTCCTATAAGAAAAAGCCTCAAAACAACCCAAAAATCTTGCTTTCAGAGCACCTAATCCCTCCTTCTACTGTGTTTTTTAAAGCTGTCAATTAATAATTCAACGTTTGATTCCAGAAGCCCAACTATTACAGTTTTAAGTGTCTCTATTTTAAGTCCTAAAATCAAAAAATGTAATTTTTAGAAACTCATTTATTATAAAGAGGTTTGATTCTAGTGGGAAATAAATATGACTGGTTCCAGTTCTTTGGGCTGACATTTAACTTGAGTAAGTAGTACTTCTTATCATTATAAACACTTCATCTGATCCAGTAAATTTGTACTGGGCCAAGACTCAGAACTCATCTATGGTCACACAAAGAATTTGCTTATGACAAATTTTAGATCACAGAAAACATTTATTTTTAGGAGTTAAATTTCATATTTCTGGAGTTTTCTTCCTGCAACATAGAAGTAATAATCTTCTGTTCCTCATTATTATTGTTGCAGTTAGCAGGTAGCTGTCCTAAAAAAAGGAATCAATCCAAATGAGCTTAAATAAAATGATTTTTGACTCAGTTTTGCACCTTGAAATGTCATCAGAAGTCACTCTTCTTCCTCTTATTCAAGGAAAGCGGATACAGTTTTGTACAGAATATACTAATGATGCTGATACCTCCAATACTAAAACCTGCCCAAGTGTTTGCATACCAGTAACCTAGAAAATACAAACACAAAGGATCTTTAGCCACTCACCCCTTTGTTTATATTTTGAGAGCTTTTATAAGAGTTGTATGTTTCAGTTTTGAGGAACTATGATTCTTCACCCTCTCCCCAGTTATTTTATAGCAACTTAAAGGACTTATTTTATGAAAATTACTCAGTCCCCTTTCCATTTCCCAATACTAATAGAGTCATTGGTTTCTTTCCTGATCAATCAATCAGTTATTTTTGGCTAAACCTCAGGATGATGCTTAGAGACTACAGAACTATTAATGGTCATACACAAAGAACAATAGTTCTAATCTGTAGAAAATCAAACTCAGTCATTATCTGGGCTTACTTCTGGTTAGTATGCATTAAAATAGAGTATTTATCATCTAGCATGTTCAGGAATGGTTTTCATAAGCACTCCTCATAAGAAGCTAGAATGCCATTAGGCTAATACTATCATCTTTATAAGATACAAAATGATGGTGACCATAAACCAAGAAATTCTCTCCCTTCTGTGTGAAGGTGATAGTACCCCCCAGAGATAAAGAACCAAACAACTTCAACAACTTCTGATTTGTGTTGGTTTTTGCATGGTCTTTCAGCTTTTTTAATTATCCTCATGAAGGATAGTAGATATTTCCTTTGGACACATATACCATATGTTCTGTAGCCAAAGTGAAAAAATAAAATACTGTCTTAAAAATAACTGTCATGGTCCAAGTGCTCGATAACAGGTGAGTAAATAACGAAGTTTTGGTGTGTGTACAATGGAATATTAGTCATAAAAAGGTAAAAGAGGAGAGGGAGAAAAAAGGTAAAAGATTGCTATTTGTGACTGCATGAATGGAATTTGAAAGGATGATGGTAAATGAAAGCAAAAAAGGAGAAAGACAAACACTTTTCACTTATGTAATATAAAGGGAAAAAAGCAACTGAACAGATTAAAACAAAACCCCCAGAGACTGAAATGATCTGAAATATATATAAATAAAAAAAAGAAAGAAAGAAAATAATGCTATGGAAAACTCCAGGTTTTTATATCAAACCACTTTGTGCATGAACCATAGCTTAATCCATGTTTATTCATGTGTTAGAGACACTCGGATGCCATTCCTTCCCCACTCTGTGGAGCCTGCTGGTCATTTCAATCATAAAAAAAAAAAAACAATGTTGGTGTGAGATAAGAAGTGGGGGAAGCACGCTGGGACCCTCCGGCGCGGGGAACTGGGCGGGGCCTGGAACCCCGCCCACCAGCGGGTGGAGGTGGCAGCCCGGCCCAGACGGGCACCATGGCGTTAGGCACTCCCTTGCAAAGGGGGAGTGGGGGTTGTCCGGGCCCATTGGGTGAGTTCCCTCGTGGGGGAACGGGGTGAGGGACGGTTCCCCACCCACCAGTAAGTGGCTGCAGCCACTTACAAGCCGGCCTGGGCGACACCGTGAAGCCCCCAGCCCCCGGAACCAGTATAAGTAAGACCAGAAAAACAACCATAGAGACACGTTGTCACCAGGCGCACTTCTACACTGTCTGGGCCAAAACCCGGGACATTAACTTGGAGATATATCCAAGGACAGCAACACACCCTCCCCTCATCAAGCGAGAGGAGAGGATGACCAAAGAGGGGATAATGGGCCCCTCACCAAAACTGCCAAAGGAAGCAGAGGAGATAACCTTCAAAGGCCACTTGCAGAAGCCTGAACTCATGGGCCGGGCACGGGGGCTCGTGCCTGTAAGCTTCAGCCTAGGAAGAGGCCGAGGCTAGGGATCGCGGTTCGAGTCCCGCCTGGGCCCCGTAGGGAGACTTAGTTCCAAACAATAGCTGGGCGTGGTGGTGCGCGCCTGTAATCCCGGCTACCGGGAAAGCTGAGGCTGGGAATTGCCTGAGTCTGTAGTACCCTGGGCAACGAGAGCCTGCGGTTCCACGGGCAAATATAGCAAGACCTAGTCTTAAAGCCTGAACAGAGAAATTTCTTGACCAACACTGGCAGGAGGCAAGACCCCCAAAGCCCGACACCAGAGACATAAGGAAAAGCAGCAAAGCAATGGAGATGGGATTGGAGAAAACAGCCTTCAGCAAGAAAACATGGACAGATCACAAACGAATATAACCTGGCCACCCAACGCAAATTTAAGACTGAAAATCTAACAGCAAGGTACACCTGGACCCAACAACGCAGTCCCTCACCCAAAGAAAAGACACTAACATAGGAAAGAGACTAATGGACTCAGCACAGCTAATAAATAACAAAGAGTGGGGTGTGAGAGAATGGAGGGAGCACCGGAGGGAGGAGGAAGGGGGAAAATTATATAACAGAGAGGTTGTAACCCAAAGAACAAAATAAAATTGTTAATAAAAAAAAAAAAGAAGTGGGGGAAGAAGAGGTAGAGGAAGCTGATTAGTTGGTAGTGAATGGCGACTGAACATTTAGTGGTAGAAGTGGTATGATATTGACAGTTACTGAGGTGAGAAACTGTAGAAGTGGTATGATATTGACAGTTACTGAGGTGAGAAACTACACCTGCAACCTACACCCTGTTGAAGGTTAGGCAAATTACACAACCAGATTTTCAGGTTCTCGAGCTATAGATAGCAGATGTGGCACTTCTAAACTTACAGATATATACTACATATATATTTTATATGTATATATGTGCATGTATACCCAACTGTATTATATAAACACACACACATATATATAAATAAATCTGCACATGCACACACATATATATAGTTCCCTTCTCACCTCCAGCCGCCCCCCACACATTTATAACTATATAAATAGTTCCCTTCTCACCTCCAGACCTTCTACCTACTACATTCTCCTTCTCCTAAGTATACCTCTCTCATTCTCCTATTCTCTTACCTAATTCCTGTAGGGTACAGTTTTAGTGTCACTTTTTTGGAAGGGTTTTCCACCCCTCCAGCTAGGAAATATCGTTTCACTATTTATACTGATAACACTATGACACATACTACAATGTCTCCCAGCCAGGAGGCAATTAATAAGTTACTATAGAATTAATGACAGTAATCTAATGTGATCATAAAGATACACTATGAAATGATAGGGATGATAGTCTGACTTACTCTAAAATTAATTACATAAAAATAAATATTTTGTCTGTGAAACATCGAGTTTCCTGTCTCCAGAAGCATTCAAGATAAGTCAAATTGCAATTTGATGGGGATGTGAGGTTGGGCTAGATCATTTTTAGTAATAAATAGCATATAAGAAAAGTAGCAAAGATTGGAGTAATTAAGTGCATTGGCCAAATTAGAAGGGAAGTCAAAAACAGACACCTATGCAGAACTAATTGAGCTATCTGGGAATTTATCCCTATCCTCACTATGCACACCTGGAGAAAAACAGGCTGGATCAAGCAGTACAAGAACAAGGTGAGTGAGCAGAATACAAAGGTGATACTAAGAAGAAAATTGAAATCATGAAAGTGAGGTTGATGGCAATTCACTTCTATTTAAAAATACAACAAATATACAAATAGATACTAGAATCAGTAGTCAATTTTTAACAGAAGCAAAGAAAGAAAAATCTGTTCATTCTAACTCAAAGGTAAAGAGAAAAATGTGATCTATTCCATGATAAATAGTATCTAATCATACATGTTCAAAATATTAGCTCCTGAGCAATTAATTAATCTTACTGGGCTCTGAGATAAATTCTAGGTGACAAAATGATGATGCTGACCTTGTTTTAGGTGGTTCACTTGTTTTATTGAACTTAGTGGGGCAAGAAAGAAATGCCCAGCTGCAAGCTAAAGTGGCTGGGCCTCTCTCATTAAGAGCTTGTCCCAGAGAAATGGGATTGCTGTTCCCAGAAGGGCTTCCAAAAGATCTTCTGAATAATTCATGGAGCTACCACTCTAGGGAATTTCAGAATGCCCTATGCTTGGCTAATCTATAGGCCCCTTTGAGAATCTCTCCAGAGTTTTGTGAAGAAGGAAGTCAAGCTGGCTTGTAAAGCATCCTAGTGTCTGCCTTAGAACTTTATTTCCGGAACCTCCGTGACCTTTCTTTCACCAAGGAGGTATACTTGAGATTTGAACACCAACATTTTTTTATAATTAACATTTTTAATGAACTGATTAGATGTAAATAAAAATGTCTGTCATACCTTTGATGACCAACACCATTCTATTTTTCTACCACTACCGAGGAGAGGGATTTTCTAATTGCTATGTAAAGAAAAAGGTTTTATGCTCTAGTTAAAAACAAAACAGTAAGAGATAGATGCCAGTGAAAGTAATCATGTTACAAGGCAGGGTGAAGGGCACCCCAGGGGCCTAAACCTACATACTCTTGTTCTGCCATTTGTCCAATAGAGACAAAATATACTCGGGTGCATTTGACCTTCAACTTACAAACGTTCCAAAAGCTAAAGGGTCTGGTTCTCAGAGTAGTGCTCTCACAACAGTTTTCTAAAGAAGTCAGAGTATCTCCCAAGACCACAGACAGAGTATCTCCCAAGATCCCTGCTCTCCACCTGCAGTCAGGACTAGCCACTGGTGGTGTAGAAAACAAGCTATCAGTCACAGACTGACAACCAATTTGGTGGTAACTTTGACCCCAAAGGGCACCTACCACCTCAAAAGGAATTAATCCCTGGTTGTTCCCAACATTAAGTGACCCATTAGCATGAATGACCCATTCTAAGTGAACAGGGACTTATAAGCCAGTAAAATAATGAAGTCTGGCTAACAGGCATCAAACCTCTGCCAGTAAACAGGAACAGGATGGGAGCAGGCAGGGGTATCCAGGTTGGAGTAGAAGTAGCTCTTCATGGAGGAGGGTAAGCAGGAAAGGATGGGACAGTGGGGAAATGAGAACCAAGACTAACAGACTGTTGGTTGATATATGTGGTTGTACTTAAATGATTATCTTAGTAAGAGAGATTTCAAAGGTACCTATATCCTAAAGGGGAGGGTCAATGAAGAAAGAGTGGTTTGAAGATATAAGGAGAAAGGAGCTAACAGAGGGTAAGAACCCCAGCAGGAAGGAGGAGGTGATCTAACTGCAGACAAGTCAAGGACAGCTCTCCTCTAAGGAAGGGGACAATGGTGAGGGCAAATGTCAGCAAACCTGTGACAACAACCTGTGGTCCTCCCCAAGGACCAACAGTCTCTTGATGAAGTTGTGGAGGAAGTAGAGGCACAGTTTTCCCTTGAGGGAGTGGAAGGAGGTTAATGAAGCAGGAAGGTGGTTGAGATCAATGTTTGGGTTAGTTACTGAGAAGACAGGGCAAAGGCTGACTGGGAGAATTGTCAGGTGACTCAAAGACCCCTCCTGTCGGTAGACCTGGGTTCAGGTATCCCAGAAGCAGCACCTTCAAGAGATCACAGGAGTGCTTAGGGCACCTGAGTGCTAGGGCAACTGGAGGAAAACGTTCAGAGGAAATAGGGAAAGACTAATCAAAATCAAAGGCTTAGCTGGCCACACAGGCACATAGTGTATGGTCAGTTCCAAAGGCAGATTCTATGTGTCCTATGGTTGTCAATAAGTTCTGATGACATATCAGACACTCTTCATAGCAGGTGTCTCTGTAAGTGCTTGGCAAAAGGGAGAAGCCATTGTCCAAGCCTCAAGAAGCAAGATAGAAATGTCTACCTGGTGAGAGAAAACGCCCACCTAGAGTCTTTCCCTACTGTCCCATGACTTACTCATTAGATAAGTAGCTTTATTGTCCTGTGGTGACTCACCTAATATAGGTACTACCACCCTGTAGCTAACACAAATAAGGAAGAGATAAGAGAAGCCAGGAAGCAATTAGAGAATATGGTGCTGCATCCTGTCATTTGCTGCAGAAGTTGCCTGCCAGGCAGGCATGCCCTCAAGCCTGGGAACTCAGGGCTGCCTAGCATGCTTCACTGCATTATGTGGGCATATCGCTTAGACACTGAACTCAGCCTCCGTTCATAAAGTATAGAGTTTGGTCTAGAATTTAAATAATTTCTAAATTGTTTCTGATTCTATTATTCTTTATAGTCCCAGCATTAATTCTACTTAGGAATTAAATGCCTGACTCCAGAGTCCAAGCATCTCTGGCAACCTAAATCTACCACTTAGCAACAAACAAAACAGAAAGTTCTCATTAGGACCCTCATTTGGCTCTCTTGATTTGCTGTCTGCACTGTCAGTTACCATTCAGGAAGGTATTTTTCCCAGGAGGCACTATGGATTACAAATTGCGGGAAATTCGTCCAGATGCCCTGCTCTTTTTCTTTGGAGTAAAAATCTTATCTCCTTTCTCTTGACATTTTATCCTTCCTTCAAAAGGAACCCCCTTTGTACACTATTGGTGAAAATGTATATGAACTGGTCCAGCCCTGATGGAAAATAGTATGGCAATTTCTCAAAATATTAAAAATAGATCTACCATATGATCCAGCAATTCCACTCCCATGTATCTCCTCAAATAATGCAAAAAGATGAAAATACTAATTAGAAGGGATATATGCATATGCACTCCTATGTTCACTGAAGTACTATTTATAATAGCCAAGTTATGGAAAAATCTAAGTACCCAAGGAAAGATAAGTGGATGAGGAAGATGAGGTATATACACACAATGGACTACTGCTCAGTCATATAAAAAAATAAGATAAAATCTTGCCATTTACAACATGGATTTAACTAGAGAAGATTATACTAAGCAAAATACGTCAGAAGCAGAAAGACAAATTCTAGATGGTGTCACATAAACGTGGAACCCAAAGAAAAAAACAAAAGGTCAGATAAACCCAAACCAGTAACCCTAGAAATCTGACTACAGAGGGGGAAGAGGAGTATGGAGAGCAAAGGACTATGGTGGAAGACTTGGGGGCCTTCAGGTGGCACCCACATTTTTATCATATACAGTGTTGTAAACCAATGTTGCATCAATTAAAAAAAATTTTTTCCTGTTCCTTGGAATTTCTATATTTGCAGGAATGAAACAGAATATGTAGTACTGGCTTAGAGAAAAGGGATTTAGGCCAAATGTATAAAAGACTGGAAAATAACCACCAGTGTGAAAGATCAAGTATGTGTGTGTATGTATGTGGCAATTTATCTTAGACAAAGAGAAGTCGCTACTTAGATATTTGATATTTATTTAGATAATTTCACTCTCTGTTAAAGTGGCAAAAAATAGACTCAATATGCCACACTGTTCTGTGCGCCAGGCAACACTACTATTCCATCTGTGTCCAAGGACCCTGATTATGGTACATGTCAAGGGGACTCACAATGGAGGCCTTTCCATAGCGGCGGCACATAGAAGAATTCCAGAGTCTATCAAACTGCTGAATTGTTTCAAATCTACTTCACTTCTCTGTATCAATTTACCTTCCTCAAAACCTACCATCTTCTTTCTCACCTCTTTGTTTTTCTGCTCAGCTTTTACAATGCACAGTCCAGATTCACTATCTCACCATCCTCACCCAGTATAAGGTGACTTCTAGCCACCACACTTTGTTTCTCCTAATCTAAGATTGGAGATACAATACTAAGCAAAAAAGACACAGTCCCTCAACCCATTTACAATCTTATGGAGTAAATAATCCAGTCTCTTTCATTACTTTCTTGTCTATACAAATACCACTCCCTGATCTTATTGTCTTTGCAGCAACCCAACCAAGAAGGCAACTCTCCTGAAACTTCCTCTAATCCCCAAAATGGATTTAGATGCTTGTTTTCCTGTGTCTCATCACTAAGTACACAATCCACCTGTTATTAGGAAGGGTGTAGTTGGTTGGTTGACTGGTTGGTTTTTGAGCTTTTGTCTATTCACTAGAAAAATAAATTCTCTGAGAAAGGCAACTGTGTATAGTCCAGCACTGAAAAAAGTGTGGCAACTAGCACTGAACTAACAAAAATGTGATATCTAGTTTGTATTTCAAGCAACAGTCCATGTATTTAGTTATTCAAGCTACAAACTTCACAACCACCTTAGGCTAGTCCCTTTCAGTCTTCCCCTATACAGTCAAGTTCTGATAAATAACTGACACCCTTTCCAAACCCAGTCACCACCTTGGTTCAGCCCCAGTCTTCTCACCACTTCTTATCACTGAGTTATGATAATAACTTGCTCAGCACTTTCAGCCCTCTGATCTTTCAAGTTGTTACAAAAGTGATTTGTCAAAAGCACAGATTAAACCAAGTAACTTCCTTGATATTCAATGGAATAAAGTATTAGCTTCTTAGCTAATGATTCCAATTCACCTTTCCAGTCCTATAGCCTACCACTCCTCTGTGACTTTGTGCTCTAGCCAAGAGGTCATTTCCTGACCATCTAGTCAACTTTCATTAAATTGCTACATGTCACCTATATTACTGCTTCCATCACTTTGCATGTGCTATTCACCCTACCTGAAATGTCATCATCACCAATCTATTTACTCACCTCCCCAAACACACACACACACACACACATACATGCACATGCACATGCACACACACATGCACACATGCTAATGCATATATTTTCTGGGAAATTCCTATTTGGGCTACAGATCCAGCTCAATGTCAATTTCTCACTGAAGCTTTTCCTGGATCTGGGAAAGTTCATTTGTTTCTCTCATGCTGCCCCACATTATATTGTTCATACCCCTAGAATAGCACTTGATTCACAGAACTTTAATTCTGTTTACACAGCTGTGTCCTCAACAATATTGTAAGTTCACTGGTGCCCGAGACTTATCTTACTCATCTTTGCAATGCACACAAGTCATGCAGTACCAATATCTAGTAGGCCCTTAATGAATGTTTTCACCACTATTATTATGGAGTCCACATACTTAAAAATTGTCAAAAAGAAAATACAGGGCTTTAATATAAATGCTATGAGCACTCTCTGGTCCACAGAAAAAATAGACTAGACAATCTAATCTAAACCATCTCAGAACATCTCATTTCTAGTCTGATTATCACAACTTTTATTGTCTACCTGTAACAGGCCGTGCAATGTGTTTAGTAATTATTTTTAATCAATCATCTTATTCATTTCTCACAATAGGCCTCTGTGATAAGCAAGTTATTTCCTTTTTAGTACTGAAGAAAGAGAAGCTTAGAAAAGAGTAAACACTTGCCCAAGTTTCTGCAGCCAACCAGGGACAGAAGTCTCAGCAGTGTGTGCAATTCAAAAATAATTCTGCATAACTAGAAGCTAGTGTTTTAAGCATTAAAACACAGCAACACTCCACTGGTCCTAATAAATGGGAAAGAGAATCAAGGATAATAAATGAACAGAAATTAAATAGTTTTGCCTATAGCTTAAATGAGCCCTAGTCTCTCTTAAGATTGAGACTTATAAAATATAAAGTTTAATAAAAGCCTATAAGAATCTGATTTTTATTACAACTGCATTTTGAACTATCCCCTACAGAAAAGAGAAAGATTTCAGAAGCAATAAAGAAAACACTATAATTAGTCCTTCACATCACACTTTACCCAGCAGAATCCAGAACAAAACTCTAGATGGCATCCTTTTAAACAGTCCAATGATTCATTAGCAACTGTGCTTTGAAATAACTGTCAACTTTGCTGCTTGCAACCTCATTTCCAAAACTGCCCTCCAGGCTGTGGGAGGGGGCAGGTGGGAGGGAGCAGCACGGGGGCGGGGAGGGGGGGGGGGACCAGGGACAAGCAGAGGGGTGGGGGAATGGGGAGAGAATGAATTTGTATGTGTGCATGCATGCATGTGTGTGTACATGTGCATCCATGCACACATGTGCATGCACTCCTTAATCTCTTCATTCACAGGGGAGCCTAACCATGATTTCCTGATCCCATCAGGTTCCAACTAGACCACTGCTCACACTGTTTTGAACCTACACTGACTTTTCCCAGCTTCTCAAAAGTGTATATTCAATAACCAAAGCAGAAACAATGTGAGTAATGTAATAAATAGCCATAGTATTGAACTACAACCTAAAGCATAAACTAAATATCCATGAGTTTATACTGGTAACAATGATTGAATAAATAAATCATTTATGACTTTTGCAGTGACATTCCTTATCAAAAAATTCAAGTTAATAAATGTAGAGGAATGAGAAAAATAGAAAATCACCATTATAATACTATAGTAATAACTGCTACAAGCAAGCTCCATTAATAAATGGTAAAATCAATGGGCAAGATGCTCTAAAGAAAAAGAATATTTGCAAAGCCTCAAAATACCCCCCTTCAATATTATTAATGATTGTGATGCTTTTAGCATATGACCACAGATTCTTTAATAATCTACCCTGCAAAAGGTAAAGTTTAAATCTCCCTGTAAGTGTGACTGAATTTAGTGACTTGCTGTAAAGGAATAAAGTATGAAAGGGATAATTTGTAACTTTAGGGGCAAGCTCCACCTTAACCATGCGATCAACATTAAAATAACCGGCAATCAGTGATGTGGATATTATGAGCCCTTTAATACTGTAAGAAAGACAAGAGCCATAGTCAAAGCTAATCACCGGAGAAGTTCCGGTTTTATTGAGTTTGGAGCTCATTTATCTAGAGAGGTATAGATGGGAGTGTTTTATGCAGATGTGGCTATGGCTGATTGGGTGAAGAAACAGGGGTGAATACCGGAAAAGGTGACCGGTAGGGGCCATGTTTATAAGCAACCTTATAAATACCATGCAGAGAAGAAGAAATATCACTTGGGTGGTAGTCTCCCCCCTCAGAAACACACATAAATTCATAACCTTGTTATTCAAATAAAAAGTATTCATATACAAACTAAGGACCATTTTTGAAATTATTTGACCACTAGTTTTCAAAAGTATCAAAAGTACAGGAAAACAGATAAACTATCATAGATAGGAGGAAATTAAGGGGGCACGCTAACTAAACTCTGGATTAAATCCTGAAATGGAAGAGGTTGTTAATAGGAAAGTCAGGGGTGGGAAGTAGGGGGAAGTCGAGGATCCATTGCTTAGTTAGTAGTAGTATACTGATGTTATTTTCTTAGCTTTGATACATACAGCATGGTTAGGTCACATGTTAACATTTAGGAAAAATGGTATCTATAAAGAAAGACCGTATGGGAAGATTCTGTATCATATTTATAATTCTTTCATTCATCTGAAATTATTTCAAAATGAAAGAATTTTGAAAGCACATATTTCCCTTTTCTGTACTGTTTATGTGCATTTTGTTGTATTTTCATTTCTCAAAAATTGAGCAAGTTTTCTTTGGAAAACCAGAAGCAAATAGAAAGCTCTTCATTCTGAAAGACTATTTTCTTGGAGATAATTCCTCTCAAGAGGGTAACTTGTTCCTATGTTGCACTCCTTTAGGATTGTGTCCAGGAACTCTGTTGTAACACTCAGCTCATCGTAGTTTACACTTGGTTTGTGTCGGCTTTGGGCAACTCTCTGAAGGCAAGAGCCCTTTTCATCCCACCCAGCCATTAGAATTCAGCCGAGTATCAGGTGATTTACTGCCAAGGAAGGAAACTTCCATCCAATCCTGAGCTATCGCTAGCTAGTTCAAGACCAGCCTTCCAACTGCTGTTTCTCCAGAACTCTACCTTGGAGCCTTAGCAGGTGTCCACTCTGTTGCAACATTATTACAGAGCTCAGAGGTCAATCGTTTCAGAACAATTAAATTTCTATTATCCCTGATCTGCAATGAAAATACTTTCATAAACATTGAATTTTACCCAGTGTTCATGCTGGTACAGTCATCTTCCCATCTAACTTTTCTCACAGCTGTCCCCCCTTTCCATTTATCCCCTGGGGAACTCTACCCACCACTCCAATTCCACAGTAAACAAGCTCACCAACCTGTTCTTAACCTCAAAATGTCCCATCTACCTCCCAGCTTTACTGAAATCATGACTCTATGATAGTCCTCTCTTGAGAGACAACAAAACCAGAGCACACCTAGAGCCACTACCTTGGCTCACTCACACATCTGCCTCAACCACTCAACACACAGATAAGAGACCTAACTAGAGGGGAAAGCAAAACACAAAACAAAATAATCCAAATTCTCTGAGGTTGAAAATTTCCATTCTTTATGCAAAAATAAGCAAAGGTTCATTTCTATTCAGGGAACAAATAATATTCTTGCTTCTTATAGCAGCAACCCCAGGATTTGCACAGAACAGGGATTCCAAGTTCTGGACTAAGGAAATTTAAGAAGTCTTTGTGATGAAATGTTGAACACAACTTTTGACACTTTACCATAAACCTTAAACTTGCACTTGAAAATCTGTCCCAGGGTTATAAAACAGGAAGTTGGACACGGAAAATACACATTTAATGGACCTGCAATTAATGTATGTGGTGCTTCAAGCCTTTGAGGATATGATACTTCTCAAGCAAAGTAAGCAACAGCCCAACAACAGTGCTCTTTGGTGCCCTGTTCGGTTCTGTAGGAGACAACGGCCTGAGAATCACTGCCATGTGCTCAAAACTAACTTCTTCTCCCTTTAGGGAAGTACAGCTGATATTTTTTTGTTATGCAAACTTCTGCCATTTTTTCAGGAACAGTCGATAGTTAACCCACATACTAGGAGAAAATTCTAAATACAACCCCAAGCGCATCACACAAGACACCACTAGTGGGGGACTAAGGGAAGCTTCCCATCACAGATATCATCAACTTGCATATTCATTAGTGTGGATTTCTAGAACATGGCAGGAGAGCTCCCTGTTCTAATAAAATCAGTCTAAGATGACCATTTTCTAAAAGTGTAAATAAAGAGTTCAGAGGAAGGGAAGTCTTTTTATATTTTGCATAAATTTGCCATATGGGCTAGAAGAAGTCATGATTTTATTGCATTCTGTAAGATTAATTTCCATTCAGTATGTCTGTTGTTAAATTTGTAAATTTCTGTAAGCTACAAAGACTCACAAATATACCTGACTTTTTGGATTTTCTCTATGAGGTTCCTCTTGCAATAAACCTAACCTCAGCTCGGAAAAATATTCATGAGATGTGGGGGGAAATGACTATCTCAAATAAAATAATAATACTATAGATGTAAAATAGTACCTTTAAACAGACATGGTTTGCTGCACTTTTGTGTACAGAAACTCATACCAGCTTTTAAAATATCTACAATTTCACATTCCTGTATTTCAACACTTCTTTGACCTAGTTTCTCCGTAACAGTGGTCCAATTATGTTATACCATGAGATTAAAATTTAGTCCTAAATTTGTAATGAAAGGAACTCATTAACTTATTCTCATCCCCTAAAGTAAATTTATTCTTTGTGATAATCACATCAATAGTGATTTTTAGTAACAACAAACACATCGACAAATATTATTGGGAACAATGTTTATATGGTAAAAACTCTTACCATGTTAAGTAGTAGAAACACATAAATGAATAAAGTATGGTCCTCTTCCTCAAGAACTCATATTTTAGTGGAAAAGTTTATGGATATATGATTATAATATTATTATAATTAGTGCATTATGAACTATTAAAGTGCTATGAACTTTACTAGTGACACAGGCTAAGTTCAAGAATGGAAAGAGAAGGGAGAGATTGACTATAAACAAGGCATCAAAGAAGAGTAAAAAAAATTGTATCAAACCCAATTCTTCAGGCATAATCAACAAAATTAAATGCCTCAGAAAGAAATGTGTGAAGGAATATGTAGAATTCACATATTTCAAGAAAAAATTGAAGAATTAATGCACAGAAAGCAGGAAAAGAGAATATGTGGGGTATCAACTAGTAGGGAAAAAATGCCACAATCTATCATCACCTTGACTGTTTTGTGCAGTTGACCTGATTTGTGGTCTTGTGCCATTGCTTGGGTTAAGAAAGATCAGTGCACCTGAACAACAATTACACCAAGATCCACAGAGGAGGAAAGCTCCCAAGATAGTATAGAAGGGGAAGGAATTTGAGATAAGCAAAAGCAAACATCCACTTCACAGAGTCATACTGGGAACTCAAGCAAGGGCTGTTTTCATATATGGGACATAGACTACAGACTGCTTTAGGGTTAAAAACTAATTAAAAGTAAAGCAGAATATCCCACTACTCTGTTTAAAAGTTTAGATGTGAAAAAAAGAAATGGAACAACAGCTGGAAATAAAAAGGGAGGGTTTTTCATTCTTATCTATTTTTAATCTGGAAGCGGTTTGAACCTATTTATAGATAGAAGAAGAAGTGAGCACAATAGAAATTTAAGATCTGGGTGAGTCCTAGAAGATGGGTTTAATCTGAACAGGAGAAGTTACTATTTTCATTTACCATATCAGATACTTATTATGCCAGATACCACTTGAAACAGAATTCACCCATATTACCTTCTAACAGTACCAAGCAGGCATTATAATTATGTCCATTTCACAGAATGCAAAGTGATTGTTGAGAGTTTTAAGTAAACTGTCCAAGGCACACAGCTGTTTGGCAAAGTAGAGTATGGGCACTTGTCTTTCTGACTCTAAAACCCATGTTTTAAATGGTATGTTGCCTTCTCCCATAAAACCCAGAGAGAGTATGTAATGAGGGATGTATCAGAGAGGCAGGTAGAATATAAAAGATATTCTTATCATTTAGCTTCATTTTTTTCAACTGAATATGCCAGTCACTGGTTGACCAGTGAAGGATTGTTACAAAGAGGACTGGGAATGGACGAGAACTGGTTTAGAGAGGAGAAAGGTTTAAGGAGCATACAAAAGAATGCCCCCTTGACACACACAGTCACCCAAGGTTGCACAGGAACAATGCCTAGGATTGTGTAACTCTCTATAGCTTCTACAGCTGGATTGCCCAGTGACTGTAGGAAGCAGTACAGCATGATGCTTATGACTGATCCAAGCTCAAGCAGCAGTTCTACCTGCATGACAAGAGATGAAGTATAGAAAAATTTATTCGGATTAGTAATTTATCTGGCTCTGAATTCAGGAAATCAGAGGTAGTAATTCTTATCCTATCTGAGCCAGCAATAAAGTAAAATCCAAATAAAGGCTTTTAAATTGCATATATATATATATATATATATATATATATATATATATATATATATACTCAATTCAATTTTTATAACAACTTCAATTAGCATCAATTACAGAATTATAAACTAAACATAATCAACTAGCAAGATCTTTTCAATTTCTATCTTTTTAATGATTAATAACTTAGTCTTTTATTTCTTAAAAAATTCATAGTACCAAATACTATTTTTAGAATAGGGCAGGTAATAATCTTGGATGATAAGACAAAAATTTAGATATGCCTTAGCGATTTCTATAAGAAGTTCATCTAAAAGGCTTCAGTGAAATAAGATGTAGACTGAGTAGTTTAATGCCTCTGTGGAAGCAATACATTCTCATAAAACACTTAAAAAATCACCTAGAAAATCATGTCATTCTGTCTTGAATTCAAGTTCCTAATTTAAAGTTTAGTAGTAAAGAAACAAGTTACAAGATAGAATGAAAAATAAGATTCCAATGACACATTTTATAAGTATGTACATTCAGATCATACAAAATACAAAATTGTGAAACTAAACTTAGGATTGGGATAGGGTGGGCTCCTATTCAAAATTGAAGAGCATTTTTACTTTTCATTTTATACAATAATCTAATTTTTAAGAAACAAGACTGCATTATTTTTTAAATTTTTGAACTATTTTATTATTTTTATCCATTTATTTTAGTAAACTTTTAATTTTGGAATAATTTTAGACGTACAGAAAAGCTGTAAAGGTATAATGCAGAGAGCTCCAGTAACACATCATGTTCTCTTCATTAACCTTTCACGTTATCGAAATACATGTGTAAAAATTATAAAGCTGATCTTGGTACTATTAATTAAAATCCAGGTTTTATTTGGATTTCAACTAATTTTTCCATTAATACTTTCTTCACCTCCAGGACCCAATCAAAAGAACTAAATTGTATTTAGTTATCATGTCTTATTGGTAACCCTGGTGTGTAACAGTTTATATTTTCCATGTTTTTTTAATGACCTAGAGTATCTTAGGAGAAGAGGCAAGTATTCTGTAGAATGTCTTCATTCTAAGTTTTCTGATGTTTACTTATCATTAGGAGGGAGTTATGGGTTTTTATAAATAAAAGATGACAATAAGGATTGAAATCTGGTAAGAAAACTAGCAGAGAACTTAATTAAACTTAAAAACAGGAGCAGCTGGCCCTTTAAACCCAGCCACACATCAGACTCATCCCAGCCTGCACAAGCAGTTGCAAGACCACATTACCGGAAGAGAAGGCAAAAACAAGATTTATGCACTAAGAGGAAAAAACAGACAAAAGTCACTGAGCATACAATGGATGCCATCTTACTAACCAGGTCCAACTCTAGCCCAAAAAACTGAAAAACTGCACATGGGTCCTTCAGCCATGTGCAGCCACAAGATGTGGCTGTCCCACATTCAAGCCAAATGAAGAAACCAAGAGGGCATTGTCAATCCTCCTTCTAAAGGTACAGCTCCAGCCTTCTTTCAGCCTGAACCACCAAGACTCACTGGTAACAGCAGCAGCAACCACTTCAGACGTCTCACATTAAAAACAGCAGCACTGCAAGTTCTTTTCATGCCTCCAGACAATTCCCAAGCTTTGCAGTTTCAAAGTTAAATCAAGTTTTCAAGTACCAGAGTTCCAAGTTAACTTACACAGGTCACAAATTTCTCCAGCATGCTTCCTTGGGCGCCTCACCAGCCAGGGATAGGGATGGAAACCCACAGCATGGCTTCCTTCCCTGTCCTGCTGCTGCACGCGGCAGCAGCAGCTCCAAGACCTCTGACCTCCTTGCTGTTCCTCGGCTCTTTCCTTTCTCCAGCTTTCTTTCCCTCATTCCATTGCTCTCCAGCTGCACTATTTCTTAAATCCCCTCTCTCCATCCCTCTCTTGAGAAGGCTTGGCTTACTTTCTCCAAGACTCCATCATGCACCAGAGCACAATGGCTGCTATCTTTATAGAGCATTATCATGCTGGGGCCACAGCCCCCTCCCTCAGTTTCACCACAGAACCCCTTCATTATCACACCAAGGATACATGACATACATAAGATCACTAATGATTTAACCATCATTCGGCTAAGGTTACATTTGCCAGATTTTTCTACTGGTAGGTTAGTATTTCTCCTGTTTTATACTCGGTTCCTTGGAAGTAAGTCACTAAATCTAACACACGCTAAATTTCTATTAAAAGACCCTCAGAGAGTTCATATTTCTAAGGCTTAGATAATATAAGTTCAGCATATAGATACTCCCCTTCCCAGCCCAAGATTCAGCATTCTTTGGCCATAAAACATTTCCCTCCTTTTCTACCTTTTACACCAAGTCATTAGAGGAAAACATCCATAGAAAAAGATTTCCCTTGATTTTTAAGTTTTTCATTCAATTAAAATTTGAAGGACATTTAAAAAGTAAACACTCCTATATACAAGTGAAACTCACTTAGGCTCTATAAGGTGCAGTTTTGAATTCCAGCCCAAAATAGATGTTATTGGAAATACTGCAATGTCATCAGTATGGCAATGGCTATCATCCAAAAGATCTGCAAAAACACCTGCAAATGATTCCTGTTGTGTTAAATGTCAATGTGATAGTTAGGCATAGGTACTAGAGAATCCCTTTTGTGTATTAGATGATCAATAATAGTGACTTAAAGGGGACCACTATCTCTACATTAGAGATGCTCAGGTCTGAGTTCCCAGCAGGAATCCTTTGAGCATGAGAATCAGATAGGTGTCCTGGGAAGATCTACATGGAATTCCCTTGAACCAGTGGGTAGGCTGAGACACAAGAATAGTAATGAATAAAAGGTTTAGGGTCAGTCACATCTTCAGGCTGTTATCTGGGCTCTGCAGAGTTGTTCAGTGGTGAACCTTGTGGAAAACTCATTCTTATAAAGGTCTGTCAGAAGTCTCAGAGAATTCAGGTCATAAGCACTGCAGAAAGAATGTTAGGAAATGAAAATGAGTATCCCCATTCTTCTACTAGACACTCTGGATTTCTATTTGACTTTGTGTAACAGTATTTACTACTGAATCTAAGAACAGACTAATTTTATTATTGGTTTTTCAGTTTTGTCCCAGACTTACATTCTTCTGGGCAAGGTCAATTGATTTCTACCAGAGTCTGCAGCCTCTCAAATCTCTTGGTGCCTGTGTAGCAAATCCTGGTCTAGTCCAACCTTGAACTTTCCACTTTTCACTCTCAGCACGACAACCCCCCTTGCCACCCCTCTCCCTCACCCCCGCCCCAGTTTTCTCCTCCAGGTCCTTGACTGCCCAACACTTTAAGTATATCTCACCATACATAGAAATTGTTGCTCTTTGGGTCATGGTTCTCAGGAACCATCTAACTTCACACAGTGTCATTCAGGTTTTAGGAAATATTTATTGAATCTTTCCCTTGAGGAAAAGATTTATAAGAATCAAAGTAGCCAAAACCACCTTTTGGGAATGTAAATGATTCCTGTTGTGTTAAATGTCAATGTGATAGTTAGGCATAGGTACTAGAGAATCCCTTTTGTGTATTAGATGATCAATAATAGTGACTTAAAGGGGACCACTATCTCTACATTAGAGATGCTAGACTTAGTCTCCTACTAAGTCTAGTGGGGGTCATCTTTCCTCTCCTCTGGAAGAGATGCAGAAGAGACAGCTTCCCTATTTTATGACATGAGGCAATCAACTACTATTAATTTGACTATCAAAAAACATATTTAAGGGGCAGAAGGTCTCAATTCAAGGAAGCCAGCACTAAAAGTATATTTGATCAGATACATTGGTATTACAAAGATAATATGGGATTAAGAGTCACTTGCACCTGTATTTTAAAGTTTTATTCACTCCTCACCAGTTAAGAGACTTTTGGCAAATTATAGACTATAAACTTCAATATAAACTGTAAGCCAGTGATAGAAGAACTATAATTTACTTTAAATACTTCAGTATAATCTATGTGAAATGTATGGCAGTTAATTTAATTTTTTATAGTCATAGTCAGTTAAAGTGATATGCAGAAGGTACAGTCCAGGGGAATGAGTTATGCCAGCATTGTAACTGAAAGGTGACTTTACTCCTACCTCTACTAATAATCACTGCTTTATAGTTTAGCAAGCTCAAAGTTAGAAATGAATTTTCTTTGATGAAATTAAAAGTACATGAATTAGCTAAAATGGTACAGAAATACTTGCAAGAGGGAAAGGATAAGAATCCTCTAAGATATTATCTTAACATAATAAAAACCATATAGAACAAACCCACAGCTAACATCATTCTCAATGGTGAAAAGCTGAAAGTCTTCCCTTTAAGATCTGGAACAAGACAAAGTTATCCACTCTCATCACTGTTTTCCAATAGACACTGGAAGTAAGAGAACGACATACAAGGAATCCCAACTGGAAAGCAGTGGTCTATGTTTGAATATGTACAGATTCTTTAGCAGAATAGCTCTTCATATACAACCCCCTTCTCTTTTCCCAGTTGTGCAAAACTCAGTCCTGAGTCCAGGGAGTGGCCCAAGAGAGGATATTCCTTGGTGACCTGCATCATTCTGTGCTCAGAATCACTCCATGCTCTGGTAATTAGGGCTTATAAGACTAACTACATTCTCTTGGGATGAATTATCTAGAGAAATCTCTTCTGACCCTCATGCCCACTGATTAAACAGACCAGCAACTCATCACAAATATAGGGCAGACATTCAACAGACTTGTCAGCTATGTCCAGAGTTCAATGAGGAAGGCAACTCTAACTGAGAGGCCCCAGGCTCTACCACAGTTCATAACCTGAAAAACTACTAACTCTTCCTTGCTTAATCACCTATTCATTTCAAAGGGAATGTTTTACCTATATAGGAGGAAATTTCCTCTAGGAAATTTTACAGCCTGAGAGCAGATGCTTAATTCCTGTGTCTACCTATATGTTTAATACCTGAGGGAGAAAATGTGCATTTAACTATATGGAGCATTTTAATACTTGACTATGCAATACATTGTGTGAATTGGATCTATTAACGTAAAGAAGTAAAAGGGCATTTTAAAATGTGAGGTTTTCCTTGGACAATATTATGAGAGTTTTAGTGTTGAGTTTTATTATTTATTGGACCCAAAACAATTTTTTATAGAAATATTTTCTCCAAATTAGGAAGGAAACATAAGGAAAATAAAATCTGATATGTAAACTTGGTCATGTAATGTGATTATTTCTATGTAGTAAGGATAATAAAAATTAGAGGAAAATAAAGTAGTTGGATAAGATGCTATTGTAAGGTTTATTTGGCCATTGAAATTCCACAGGTGTGGGATTGGAACAGAAATTGTCCTAACACATGGCCAGCTGGCACCCAGCTTAGCCCTCCTTTAACAATATGAATAACCCCTACTTCCACTGAGAATTCCCAAGAATTTCCTATATCCTAGACACTGTGTTAGATGCTAGGATAGTGTTTGTTTCCAAACTTCAACGCACTTGAAAAGCAGGTACAATGAAGAAAAGCAGGATGGGATGCAAAAAAAATTCAAAAAGCTTTTCATAACATAGTGCTAGTGAGTGGTGCAAAGGAAATTTGAACTCAGAAGATCTAAGTAACCCCACCCCCTTCCCAACCCCAGCTCACCAACATGCCACCTGCCTTCTTCATGGGAACCAGTCCTCTGAATCCTTCAAGAGGATAAAAGATTGCTGCTTTGCTCTCCCGTGAACATTATTGTGAACAATGCCAGTGTTGTAGACCAGAGTTAAAACTGGCTCCTGTCCATTGGAATTAATTCAAAAAACAAATGAGAATCATGCTTGCAAAAGAAAAATACATTCTAGAGGTGAAGTCAGAAGTATGTAATCCTCTTGAGTCAGGATGTAGTAACTTTATGTATCAACTTTGGAACTCTCTGATCAGATAAACTTTAATTTCAAAGTGAAAAAACAACAAACTCTTTCCATTTAAGATAACACATCTCCCTTCATTAGAATCCCCATCCATTGGTCACACTGCATTTTCTCTCCCTCTTCACCACAGCACACTAGCCACAATGAATAAGTAAGGTTGTCTGGGACACAGGCTTTAACAGACTTGGAAAAGATTCAGAGCACAGCTAGAAAGATCACAGGTTTAGGAGGAACTTCTGTGAGAGAATATACAATAATATAAATTCAGAGGCTTAGAAAAGAAATCAAGATATGATGGAAGTGTCACCTAAATCTGTTACACAGTAATAAATTAATACACAATAAAAATCATTTTCACCAAATAATAGAAAGTTAGAAACTATACAACACTTGGTGGCTCAGCAGGACTCTATCCAAGGGTTGACCCAGAATAGGGTTGACCCAGACTCTACCCAAGGGTTGAGATTAAAGACAAAGTTTTGTTCTAGAAAGAGAGTTGAGAAAGAGGAAAATTTTCAGAATGGGTATGAGAATAAGGTTATTTTAGTTATGCAGTGTGAAGGTACTTATGGAAGACCAAGCACACAGACATAAGATAGGAAAAACATAAGTCAATCTTTGAGGAAAACAACCACAGGTAAAAAAAATCTGAACTTCTGATTTATCACCATACCATCAACATGAATAGCCTCACCCAAAAGGAGAGCTAAAGATTTATCCCTTCCTTTTGGAGGATCTTAAGAGAGTCATTTTCCCCCCAGACCTGAGAGTCGTTTCAGACCAAAAAAAATAATAATAAAATAAAAAATTAATCTATCTAGGATAATTTAAACATGTAAAATACCTTACCTAAAGCAATATACAGATTTGATGCAATCCCTGTCAGAGTCTCAATGGCATTCTTCAAAGAAATAGAGCAAACTTTACTGAAATTTATTTGGAACCATAAAAGACCCCACACAGCCAAAGTAATCCTGAGGAAAAAGGAACAAAGACATCATATTCCCAGATTTCAAAATATACTGAAATCTATAGTAATCAAAGCAGTATAGTTTTAGAATAAAAATAGATATACAGATCAAAAGAATGGAACTGAGGGTCCAAAAATAAACCCACACTTATATGCACAGTTAATTTATGACAAGTAAATACAAAGAACATACAAAGGAGAAAAGTCTTTTCAACAAATGGTGCTGGAAAAAAAAAGCCACATGCAAAAGAGTGAAAATAGTCAACTCTCTCATAACATACACAAAAATTAATTCAAAATAGATTAAAAATTTAGATAGAAGACCTGACGTCATAAAACACATAGAAGAAAACACAGTCAAAATACTTCTGGATATTGGCTTCAGTAATGTCTTTGGTAGTCAACTACAACTTCAAGGCAAACAAAAGCAAAAATATTAGCAGAAATAAGTCAAAAAGAAAAAGAGAAATACAGGATGGTCTCACTTATATGATGAATATAGGGAAAAGCAAACAAACAAACAAGAAAAAATAAGAACAACAAATGGGACTGAATAATGGAGCGAAAGAGGAGGAGGGGGAAGAAAGTGGGGGAGGTGAAGAACAGAAAAGATCAGGATGGTTAACAGGTGTTAGTGATGGGAAAGCCCCGGGGTACACAATAATGCAATAATGTAATATAAATAAAAATACACATATAAAAAATATTTCTGGATATTGGCTTCAGCAATGTCTTTGGTAATCAACTACAACTTCAAGGTAAACAAAAGCAAAAATAAACAAATGGGACTACATCAAATCAAAAAGCACCCACACAGTGAAATGAACTATCATTGAAATGAAAAAGACACCCTACTAATTTGGAAAAAATATCTGCACACCATACATCTAACAAGGGCTAATATCCAAGATTCACAAAGAACTATAAAACTCAGTAACAGAAAACAAATAACCCAGTCCCAAAAATAAGGACAAAAGAGCTAAAAAGGTACTTCTCCAAATGAGACATACAGATGGTCAACAGACACATTTAAAAAATGCTCATCATCCTTATCATCAGGGAAATTCAAATCAAAGAGTGAAATACTACCTTATAATTGTGAGACTGGCCCAAAACAAAAAGACCAGAAATACATTTTAGTATTGGTAAGGGTAAAATTGCTACATTGTTAGTACAAAGGCAGACTGACCCAGTCTTTACCAAAACCAGTATGAAAATTTCTCTAAAAAGAGATCTATCATATAATTCAAAACTTCTACTCTTAGACATCTACTGAAAAAAACCAAAAACACTAATTCAAAGAAATATACGCACACTTATGTTCACTGCAGCACTGAGTATAAAAGCCAAGCAATGGAAAGAACCTAAGGGCCAAGGACAAGTTAAGTGGTTAAAGAAGATACGATACACATACACAATACACAATGAAATATTGCAAAAAAAAAAAAAAAAAAGAAAAAGAAACCTTGCCATTTGCAACAACTTAGGTGGAACTGGAAGGGACTAAATTAAGTAAAATAAGTGAGGAGAAAGACAAACTGTAGGGTGATTTCACTCATATGAGGAAGTGAACAGAAAAAAACTAAACCAAAACACACCCTAGAACTGAAACTACCAGAAGGGTAGGGAATGAGGAGCAAAGCGGAAGGGGCTCAATAAACTATTGTGGTAAATTATTGGTGCTTTGCTGATGAGTGTTGTGTTGTAACAGACATCTGAAGAGGTATGAACCTATATCCTTAAATCATAGAAAGGGTTTTAAACCAGAGTTACCACATTTATAAATATGATTTTTTAAAGTATATAGAACATTTGTAAATATTTAAACCCTACAACTTCTTTTTGGCTCAAAGCATTTTACAGAATAAAGCTTAAAATCTGTTCTAAGTCATCCAATTTAATAGTCTGTGGTTTTCATAAGAGAAGTTTGTTATTCCTACTCTCAAAAAAACAAATACAAGAAGAGTTAAAGTAAAGTTGCAAATGCCAGATGAATAATGGAATTAATGCTCTAGAGATAATTATTTGAGCATGACATGAAACACAACAGTCCTACTCTCTCCAAAACTGTCCCTTGGAAACCTTGTCAGAAGCCTACAGTGCTCCAGGGGACAGGACTCCTCTTCCGAGGAATCTGCCACCTCTTATAAACATTTCTAATTTAATTCATTTAGGCTGACTTGTTTTAATAGCTTAACACATAGACATTTTTGATTGAGGGACTATATGATGGTTATCAATACAATAAAAACATCGTAACCAGTTGCTGAGTATCAGTCAAGCCAGTATCAGGTAGCTTTCTAGGGGTGATAGACTATTCTCAGCAAGACTGAGACAAACATAAGCACTTCTACTTTACAGATGAGAAAACCAAGTCTCTGCAGTCCATGGGCACAGTGTTAGCAGCAAAAAGAAAGAATTCAATCCCAGCTATGTTTTCACCAAAGCCCCTGTGTGCTCTTTGCACAACTTCACTAGCTCATCTAAGGACTCATTTTCATCACTAAGTTATAAAGATAACAAAGATGAATATTGTTGTGATAGTTAAAGTATTATGTTGAACCACATTAAAATTAAGGTATTTGGCCATTTTTGACCCAGAAGGTATGCATATTTTCATTTTTTATGAGTGTTTGGAACAGTAGTGTGAGTTTCTAAAGATAATCTACACCCAAAAAAGAAAAGTAGAGGAGAACCAAATAGTCCATACTACCTATGTGACAAAAAGTACATATATGGCTAAAAGGAGAAAGAATAAGTTAAAAAAATTATTAATTTTGAAGATAAAAAATGATGAAAAATTTGTGAGATGTCATTTAATTGAAATCTTAACTATAGGTTAACCACAGAAAGTACTATGCAAAACAAGCTAATAAAACACGCAAGTGTAAAATTTAATAGTATGAATTAAAATGTTTTCATCTATAGAAGAATACTAGGCAAATTAAAAATGTTCTATGAAACATAAACATCAGTTTGGAAAAAATCACAAGGCTGCACAATGACGCACTCAATAATAGAGCTAAAAGGAAACAAAAATTACTCAAATTTACCTTTTGTTTCACTGTGGAGAAAACTAATGTCAGGAAGGGTATGTCAGCAAGTACTTGAACCCAAGTTACTTACTCTCAGTTTAGGCCCTTTAAAACAGATCATAGCAACAATCTATTTCAACACTAGTATGTCTTTGCGCATTACAACTAGCCATGGCTTATACCACAGATGTAAAAAGAAATTTTCATAAAGCATAATTTTTATCTTGCAGCAATATGAGGTTCCTGAAACTAAATACATTAAATATGTTTCATGACCATAAAATAAAAACACTGTGAATTTTTAAATTCAACAGCATTACATATTCTCACTCAGTCTGTTATTATTATGGTATAACCAGAACACTGTCTTCTCCCAGGATGTTTTTTGAATTGCTTTTGGATATTGTTTTGCTTTTTTAAAGAGGAAGGCATTCTAAAAATAGGGTGCTGACAACATGGCTTGAATTTCAAGAAAAAAAATTCTCACACCTGCTTGCTGAGAAATAAATACTCAGGTTCAAAAGCATGACATTTAGAATATGTGTTTGGTATAAAATTCAGCTAAAGATTTCCACTGCTAAAAGATAGCTTGCCTCTAATTCAAAATAAATAACAGAAATTGGCTATCTTATTTCCTTCATTATGTTCTTCTGGAAAAACTGTATTATTCTGGGCCTGTTGTTTTGCTTTATTTCTCAGGACAGCATTTTTAACAGCAATAGGGAAGGGATGACTCCTATCTAGTGTTTTCAGTAAAGATCCTTTCAAAGTCCAGGAATGCATCCATCAGTCTGAGGTTTACAGCTAAAGATTCATGGTTTAGCAAATAAATAAGTGTTCCTGAAAGAAAGCCAAATTCATTAGAGATATAGAGAGAAAAAACTACAAGTAGGAGAATCAATAAATCATTCAAACGGCCTGTGAAACCCAGTTCCCTTGCAGAAACCTATAGAGACCAGTAGAGAGAACTAGCCACTCAGAATGGCCCAGGCGATATCTTTTCTTTCACTGAAAGAAAGTTAAAATAACCAGACAGTGATGATGCTAACCATCAGCCACAAGAACATTTTGGAATGTTATATGGAATGGCACAAATCTTAGAGATTGTTGGGAGCCTTGAAAAGCATAACCAGAAGATAGCTTATTTTGTCAAGATACTGAATACAATCATATTGGTCTGTTACACAGATTATGGATAAATGGATTCATTCACTCGCGGGACAAATATTTGCTGAGTATCTACCATATGCCAGGGACTATTCTAAGAGCTAAAGAAATATTAATGAACAAGATAGACAAAAATCTCTCACCTCGTGTAATTTTTTTTATTCTAGGGGGAAACGTGGCAAAAAAACATGGTAAAATATGTTTATTTTCAGTTGACTGCATTCCCTCTTCCTTGGTCCTTTGCCTACAATTATTTCTTTTCAGTTTAGTAAAAGTTCTAGTGTTTAATATATGAAAATGAAGCCATAGTGATGTATAACTTATATTTATGTAGTAATGCATCAAATTTTTCAATAAAACTAGAAAATATTGTTTTAAAAATAATGTACTACTAAATTAGTGAAAATCATATTTTAATTAACCAGTATGATTTCTCATTTGTTCTCTAAGCTATGACGCCTGACTTTGTGGTTGTTTATATTACTATCTTCGTTTTCATATCTGTCCCTACTCTTTAAGCAGTTGCTCTTCTGAGGTTGCTTTTTCCTTATAGAGTTCTAGAAGTGACATGCCACTCCCAGCCAAGGCTGAAATGTATATCTCTCTGGCATCTTGCTGCACTGCCCACCTTCTCACCATCCTCGCTCCCTTATTTTTATTTATGTTTCACCAAAAAATGCAGCACTAGCAAAAACACGAAAGTACAAATTTTTAAACTACATTGGCACACATGTTTAAACCATATGAAGTATTGCTGCTTTGGTTGTTTCTAATAGACCTCAAAAAGATGGCTTATAAGAATAATGAATAGGACTTATAAAGGGTTATTCTCTTTTAACTGACAAAAAAGTAAAAAATAGGTTAAATACAGTGCAAAATTTGAATTAACTATTAAAAGTTAATCGTAAATAAATGACTTCACAAGGGTAATTATGTTATTTTGTTTTAGATAGGTTCTCTTAATTCCAATGTAATGGGAATAAATGGTGGCAGAGTAAATGTGGGAATTCTTAGTGGGGAGCATTACAGTAGGTTGAGTCAGTGGGGTGACAGTAACAGAAGATTAGTGGCAGAAACAAATTATGAAGACTAGAACTTGAAAAAGCTGAAAAGATGTGGGAGACAACAATTTCTGAGTGGGCCAGAAAATTTAATGAGTATTTAATGTTTTAAAAAATTAAGCAAGGAATTGAATGAAAGAACAGTATATAGGAGGATAGCCCTGGCTCTGCCTAAAACTACATCCACAACAAGGGAAAAACTAATCAGAACAGTCTTACAAGCAGAGCCCAAACAACACAGTATTAAATCTATCATAATCCCTACAAATAATACACATGTGCATGCTTTTAGTTGCTCTAATTTTTAACATGTTTGTTCCTTCAGTACATGATCATACACATAACAGACACTGAACACAGTTGCCAATTGTTAACTACTACTGGCAAATCTGAAACAGCTGGTTTTACATACTGCACAGGGGTGGGCATTAGGATTGTTAAGGGGTAATAGGGTAAGGGTAAGACTCTGCCTTTAGTCCTTTAAAAGTTGACAAGTGCCCCACATGGATTTTTTCAGATCCTTGTTTACTCATATAGCCAAAAACCAACAACAAAAATATCTTTTCGCTGTGTAGCAAAGTACCACCTTTGATATGAATTCTCTAACAGCTCTCTGAACATCTGCAGATTGACACAGTCACTTCTTGCTTGACATGATAAGTGAGAATGCTTTATCTATTATAAGGTCCAGGAATCTGTCACCAACATCTCATTATTATAAACAGTAATGGGAGATTTAGGCTTATGAACATGGCTAACTGCCTTCCTAGAGAAGGCTTCATTATAAATATTGACTGTAATTCCCTTTTTAATTAAAAAAATGTGAACTCTTCCTGCAGCAATATAATCTCAAAATATAGGTCTCTAGCCTCCTGGAGAGAAAGAATGGAGGAGAAAGGATAATGCGTAAAGAAATACCCAACCAGCATAAAAATGTTGTGTGATTTAAATTACAGTTAAACAAAGAAAATGATAAAAGTAATCAAGTAATAAACACAGGGCAGGAGAATTACTATAAACAACAAACCAATAGGATGGCTAATTAGCTAGCTTTGCAAACAAGATTTAATTTCTTTTTCCCCTGAAAGCAATAGTGGTGACAAATAAACCTGACCTACAAAATATTTTCAGGTATAATATAATATAGCTCCCATTGCTTATAAAAGAAATGCCACAGAATTACTCTGCATGGTGCTGAACTACCAAAAATGCTTCCAAATTACCATTCATAGGGTCTTTGCTCTGTGATAAGTTGACAATGGTCCTTTAGTGTTTTTTAAGCTCTACAAATTCTATTTGAATAGTTCCAGAGCAGAGGTCTCAAATTCAAACACCAACAGGGCTCAGGAGAAGTAAATGGATGGTGGTAGGAGGAAGTCACTATGAACTGCAGAATACTGATCCATCTAAAGCAGTCAGGTCTGGCCGAGTAAGCCACATCTAATTCTTCATGAGAAGGCTGAAGCTTAGATTTGTGTGTTAATACTTCATATCAAAGGGTCATAGATGACTAGCTATATCACTGGATAAAATGAAAATACAAAACTCTTTGCTCAAAAATTATTCAGAATTTCAAGATGGTGATGGCGAAACATTAAACCAAGTGTAGGCGCTTCTGCGTGGAGGGTCCTATGTGACTACAAGTTCATGCAGTCTGCCCTGGAGTTACACAAAACTGGAGACCAGGTTCAGCTCAAGAATCACTTAGCTCCCACATTCTCTCCCCACTTACCCTTATGACTCAAGGCATGCAGTTTGCAGTTACAAAGATGGCTGGAGGACTCTGAAGCATGACCTATAGCTGAAGAACAGAAAAAAAAAAAAAACTGGTGGCTTATAATAAGGTTTCCCCATTGTTCTCAAAACCAACTGGAGAATTCAGCCATTGACATGTATGTGCTCGCAGAAGAGAAGTATTCTGCCTATTAATTCAAACTACCTAGAAGTTTATTGCAATCACCAGAATCTTATAAAAAGGAATATACCCCTAAAAAGCCTTCCCACTCACAATCATGCACAGAGTTGGGTATGTACAAATGTCATGAAAGAACACTGCCACAGGAAAAAAAGAGACTAATGGACTTAGCACATATCAGTAAACAACAAAGAACGGGGTTTGACAGAATGGAAGGGGCACCAGAGGGAGGAGGGGGGGGTAGGAATCTCAAGAACCATTTACCAAGGTTGTGATTTAAAGAATAAAAATAAATAAGTTAATTTTTTAAAAAAGAAAATACAGTTGTTTTGAATCAAGTAATTCATGACTGTCTAGGGAAATGATGCTTCTAAGGATGAATGGACAGTGTTTTCAAGGCTGGACATGTTTGGTACACCTCCTCTCACATGGCACATATCTCTACTACCACATTCGCTGGAACATTCTATTTAGAAAGCTTTCTAGACAGTTTTTAAAGGTAAGAAACGTCTGCTCGTGCCTGTAAGCTTCAGCCCATGAAGCGGCTGGGGCCAGGGATCGCGGTTCGAGTACCACCGAGGGCACAGCGAGACCTAGTTCCAAAAGAATAGCGGGACATGGTGGCACGTGCCTGTAATTCCAGCTACCTAGGAAGCTGAGGCTAGGGATCGCTTGAGTCCGTGGTACCCCTAGCAATATGAGCCTGCGGTTCCATGGGCAAATAGTGAGACCTAATCTCAAAAACAAACAAAAAACATAAAAAGACCAAAAAAAGGTAAGAAACGTCTTTATTAAGACGAAAAACTAATCTGTGCATTTTATATTTCCATATGTCGATACATGTCAATTGAAATAGGTGGATTTTTGATTGATTATAATTATATTTTTCAAAATACTTTATAGCAACTACATTATCTCTCTATTTTTCTCTCTCCCTCTAACATAGAGTAAGGAACCTATATCTGTATTGCTCACTGCTATGCTCCTTGACATTGGCTGGCACATCGTAGTACTCAATAAATACCTGTATTAATTGAATACATATGATCAAAATAAATTAGAACCCACTGGTTCTAGAACTGAAACTAGAGGGAATGAGAAATGTGTAATAGAATCACTAATCTCCCTAAATTCCAATTTTTTTTCAATTCCTTAATTGGAATGTAATGCCCATAGTCCTTATACCTGGCAACTTTGTTGCTTTCTGATTAGACTTTCTCATTCCTGTAGTCTACATAGCCAAGAGTTTAGACCTCCCTGGAGCAGGCTGAGACAAAGGTTAAATTCTTCCCAGAACCTAGAAAAGGCTAATGAGTTCAGTAGAATAATATTTCTAAGTATTCTCCATACCAGAATCAATACCAATGTATTATCAGTGTATGCATTAGCCCCACAGTCAAACAAAGAACAGCCCTTAGAGTCCATAATGACTCCGGGTGTGGGTAGCTGAGGATGGGGAAGATGACACAGAGATGACTGTATCAGTTCTTCTAAACACAAAGCTTCCAGGATGTTGCAGAAGATTCATTCTTGTACTTTGTCAGAGATAGACAATGCTGGGCCTCAGCCACTGACAAACTCAGCAAAATAAGCTCTCTTTTTATCTTCCTGACCCAAGAGATGGATTTAGAGTACACGTTCCTATCTTTAGAAAGTAGTTTTCCTTATTATTCCTTGTCTGATATTACCAGAGAATGCAAATATTTTAAGTTAACAGAGTACTACGTATGTAAGTGATAACCCTGGTACAACAAACTTGAATCATTATTGACTCAGGTAAGCTTTGTTTGTAGCTCCATCATATCCACACTCTTTGTTTAACATTCCCACACTCAGATCCTGCTAAAAAGATAAATCTAACAAGGGTAGTGACTCAAGGGTCTTAGCAGCAATTCTGCATCACTTAATTTCTAGGACCAGAGTAGGTACTTACTAAGAATCATACTCATCCCTGCAGTAAAATTGATCTTAGTGTTATAGAAGGCATTTTATTCTACATACAAAATGTGATTTTCCAGTTAGAATGAGAAGGGTTGTGATAGCGTAAAATGATTGATTTGGCCCAAGTTTGTTAATCTGGCTACTTGCTTTTTACAAAATGTGAATTAAAATGCCCTGTAAAATGAGATTGCTACTTTCTACATCATAACATCATTATATGAACTAGTAAGAAATGTACAATGACTATTCCAATACTTGAAAAATAAATACTGAATAAATGTTAACTATAGTGTTATTGTGATTATTTTTATCACTCACATGTGTGGCCTAACTTCCTTAGAACTTTGTGACTTAGTAAAGAAAACCGTAACCACAGACATGGAGGAAGTTAGTTTCTTGTGAGGCTTCCATAATCTAAACTTGGCCACGTAGAATATATAGCATTTGTGATCTTTCACTCATCACTGTGCAACAAAATTCTTTAAATTCTAGAAAGTTTCAATGAGACACTAATATATGTAACCACAGAGCAAGCTCTCCCTTCCCCCACACACACCTCTATCCACCCCATGGGGATACATTAAAACTAAGGCAACTGGAATAGTCTTAGCCAGTAATTAAGAGACACAGCTAATCAGAGAGCAGCACAGGCTGTAACCCTCTGCAAAGAAATCAGGCATCAGGATGACAGCTCCCATTATTACTTGGGCTTTGTTTTCCTGGAGTAAAAGAGCATGAAAGTATAAAGTTGGGGAATTGTAACCACATTTTGAACATTTGCAGGGGCAAGGGAAGATCATAGGCTCCTCTGAACTGGGCTCTATCAGATAACTGCATCAGCCCACACCCACCAGCACTCTCCCCATCCTCACTCAAAATATGACTCCACTTTTTCTAACACTGCCCTTATGGAATCTGGTTTCTGTGACTCCAGTAATTGTACAAATCACCCATGATGAAGGAGCTGACAATACTATTAGACAAAAGAAACAACAATTTAGCAAATAGAAAACTCATTAAAATGTTGCCTTTGGTTAATTTTACTCCTAGTAATTCATGCTACCAACAAGTCTTTCTTCATTACTTTTCTTTGGAAGTAATACTTTAAAAGAATTTTAATGGGTATTGAGTGATTTTCTCCAG
Source organism: Uropsilus gracilis (assembly GCA_004024945.1). Taxonomy (NCBI): domain Eukaryota; kingdom Metazoa; phylum Chordata; class Mammalia; order Eulipotyphla; family Talpidae; genus Uropsilus; species Uropsilus gracilis. The sequence goes on along the minus strand of PVHY01000475.1, from coordinate 13,681 downwards.
ACTCATAATCCAGCCACTAGATACACCTCCCCTTCCCCCATTGCTATCTAGCACTCCTCCCTGTCACCTTAGAGCTTCTGACTTAGCTGTGTTCACACCCAGAAGTCCCAGCAGAGCTTTCTGCTCACATTATGCAACATTAAAAAGGCAGGCAATGAACAATTTATGCTCCTAAATGTTTGCAATAAAGCCAGGCTAAGCTGACCTCTACCATCCCATACAGCTGCATATCAGCTACACGATATTAATATTATCTGTATTAAAAAATACAGAAAGTAGCATGCGTGTGATGTGTATAAACAAACTAATTAAAATCTGAGGTCTTTCATTCAGGCTAATGCCTAATGGGACCAATATGCTCAACTCTGTGCAGAAAAAAAAAAAAAAAATCACTCCAAGCTGGAGAGAGGTACTGCTTTTTCTGTTTCCTGTGATACATCTCTTTAGACTCAATAAACAACCTAAGAGAATAGACACTCTGGGGTTCCCATTCTTTCCTATAAGACTTCTCAAATAGAAACTATCAACTTGGCAGCACTGAGCCAAAAGACCACTCCCTGATTCCAAGTGGACATATTGATCAATTGAACTGACATGTGCCTCCTCCTTTCTGTCTTAGCAATAAGCTGCACCAGGGAAGTCCACTTCATTTCCCAAAACAAAAGTCAACATACTGTTCCTTATCCATTGAGGTAGGACCACAATTTTTAGAAAATAATAACAAAGATGTCAAAAGAAAGAGCTAGGAGTTAGAATGAAGAGTATCTGTTTATCTGAGTTTCAGAATTAAGTGGAGGTTGTGACTGAGCCAGAGATCTGTATTCACACAATTACTGAGGCCCATGCTATTTACTCATTTTACGAGATTCCGGTTAAAGTTAAGCTAAAGATAGCAATAATGCTGCCACTTCCAGGGAGTCTTATCAGGGTTACTGTTCACTGAACTGCCGCAGAGAGACTTGTTACAAGTCAGTCTGCAAAAACTCCAGCTATTTTAAAGACTAGCTAGAGATGGAAAAATATTACAGCAGTTTAGCAACTAACTATGAAAGGTATGGGTTGAAGGACTACCATATATATGAAAAGGCTCAAGTAATTTCATTAAGTTTGGCTTTTATGTTTTTAACAAATTCTGTCTTGAGCATGCAAGAGATCCCTTTTCATACCAGGGTTATGTCAAATGCTTATTCAGCATTCGTTTCCCTGCCATGAAGAAACTGAAACCCAACCTAGGTAAATACTGAATTTCATCTTGCAAATCACTAAATATTTCATAATTCGCCACAGCAGATAGTGGACCAATTAGCTCTGTCCCATAAAAAAAGAATATATATTATATATATCTGTATAGTGTTTAAATATTTTGTGGACTACTTGCTTTAGAGCCTATTTTGACTGTTGCAATAGAAAATCACCTTGTGTTTATGTAAAATTCCAAACACTAAAAATAGCAGGAGGCGATGGAGCAAGAATAATTTCATGTATTTTGATTCCTCTATGACTCTTACAGGCCTTTGTCTTAACCCGGCAATCTGTAAAACAGATTTAGGTAAAACAGCCCTTCTTTCCACAGTCCATTTTAAGCAGACAACATCCCCCATCTCAGCCTTAGCAGACACCAACTAACCAACAAAACAGTCACGCAATTAAGGCCCAGACATTTAACACTCACCATCTCCTGCTCCCACCGTCCTCTTTTGATGTTTACAGCACATCTGTAGGATGCAATACTAGGAGATGCCTTGTTTGACCTGCTGCATGATGCTGTGACATCAGTTCAGATGATGCAGCTCATTATGGGAAAGACTGCTGTTGCTATGGCAACTGGGATGTGCTAGGAATCCTTGCTGCATTTCCAGTGGAGCCTGAGACAATACGGAAGCCCTGTAAGAAACAGGCGATATGCAAAATTTAGACCAAATAAAGACAATCCCTCATTGGGCTAAAATCCATAGATTTTAAAGGGATTTCCCTAATTTTATAAAAAAAATAAGAATTATTTCCTACTTTGTTGTTACACACTGAGGAAAAAAAACAGTGGGGGGGGGGGTGTAGATTTAGTATTAAGCAAATAAAACTCAAATGCACAATGTTTCTTCCTTAGGCAATTTGATCACTTTTTCTTCACTGGACAGAATTATACCATTTTAAAATAAAAAGAATTTTTACTCATATATCAAGAACCAAAAGAACAAAGCAGAGACCAGGAAAAGAATTAAAAATGGAATACAAACAGCTGAAAAAATAACTTACTCTAAATAGGCTTTAATTCTCAAAGCATAGGCAAATTTACATAGGTTTTCATTCACAAAAGATGGGCCAATTCCCACCAACAAAGTCTTCCCTGATCAATTCCCCTGAATGGCACAAACTCACAGAATTTTTGTATGCTAAACTCACTTAGCTTCAGATAAATACATGAAAGGTTGTTTAGAATCAAGGAGGGCATATCACACCCTCAACTTCTAGGATCACCTTCACTTAGTGTGCAAAAAACTAACCACTCGTAACTTGTAAGCAGGTCTTTCTGGACCAAACCTGATGGACAGACTCATAAGCAGGTCTTTCTGCTGGACAGAAAAGTGGCAGACCTGCTAGAAACTTCTCAACCCACTAACTCTGCAACCATCAGGGTTCTGTTTTCTTTCAAGGCAATAAGATACATAGGAAAGTATTATTCACACACCCCTCCTCAAAGTTGGGATTGTGTGTAAAGTCACATTTAAATGAGACACAATGAGGCATTTTTCCAGTTGGTAAAGCAAAAAATAAAAAAATAAAAAAACAATAATTTTTCTTAGTCCTAAATAGAAATAAGCATTATATAGTAAGAACTAGGGAACAGGGGGGAGTCATAGATAGAGCAGCCATCTCTTGCATATTTAATTTTCTCAGATGATGATACAGACAGAATCAAATTGACCTACACCCACTCTATCCTTAAAACTCTAGGGAAGAACAACATTGTAAAAGGGTAAAATTTAATGAGATGATTAAGTTGTCCCCATTTACTTGAGATCAAATTTTAATTTTTTAATATATTTATTTACTTTCACAGTAGTCCATTCCACTTTTGTCCTACTTGATATTTTAAGTGGTACTGTTAACCAACAGCATGGGAAATGGAGGATGAATGGCAGCAGGAATTCAGACAGTGCCTTGGTAAATAGGGGCTGATAAAATGCCTGAAAGGTGCCAAGATCCCAGCAGGGTGCACTATCAGCTGTACGCAGAGCAGTCGAGTCCTAGATGGGAAGCCAGGATTGTTCTTGCTTTACCTAATGAGGAACTGGGAGACTGAAAGGAAGAAGTGAAGCTGCCTTCCCAGGTCATGCATCCTCTCAATCATAGTCAGAGCCTGATTCTCACTTTTTATCTTAGACCTCAGGACATAATGAGGGAAGTAACAAGCACCCACTCCATTACAAAGAGCACTGATTTGGGATTCAGGAAACATAACTGTTAAGGCCACTTCCTCTGATGAGCATCTGTGTGACTTCAGGGCAATAAAATAACCTCTAGGGCGGCCTCAAATTTTTCATTGTTTCAACTGGCACAAAGAAGGAGACCCATAAAGCAGGAACATGTTGAGGTAATACTACATCCAATTACAAACTTTCCACACCTCTAATGCTCAGACTTTAATTGGATGCCTTACAAATTTAGCTCAGTTCTGACACATAGATGATGACAGATCACACGAGGTAACAGGTCAATTCTGTAGGACTGAATGTGTGCATGTGTGCAAAAACACACATTTCAGATGCTAGTCACAAGTCCAGCTTATCGCCTACACTTCTGACTGACTATAAATTAAAGGTTCCAACAGCCCCTTCTTTGGGCATAATTAATTTGCTAGAGCAGCAATGGAACTGCTCTGCAGAACTGAGAAACACTTTACTTTATTAGTTTATTGATTTGTTATAAAAGGGTATAACTCAGTAATAGTTCGATGGAACAGAAGCATAGTGCAAGGTATAAAGAAAGAGCACCAAGTTTCAATATTCTCTACAAGCACACCACTCTCCTACTTTCCAAACCCCATTCTTCTGGAGTTTATGAATGATTTATTACATAGGCAGTGTCAAAATCACAGCCATGAGCAATGGAGTTAGCCTCCAGCGATTTCTCCTCTCTGGAGATTGAGGGATGGCAGGAAAAGTTACAATCTTCCTATCGCTGTGTTGGTGATTGGTTCTCCTGCAATAACCTCCCATCTTTAGGTGGACCTCTTCAAGAATCTCTTCAATAACTGAACAAAAAAACACCTATATTCCTCTCACCATCCAGGAAATTCAAGGACTTCAGAGGCTCTATGTGAAATACAGAGTCATAAACATGGGAGTGATTATATCTCTTAAAATTCAAATTTTTGTATTTTTTAGATAAATGCCCAGAAGTAGAATAACTGGTTTGTATGAATTTTCTATTTTTAACTTTTTGTGGAATCTCAATAATAAGTTCCATAGTGTCTGCACCAATTTACATTTCCAGCAACAGTGTACATTTCCCTTCTCTTGATATTTTCTGTAACACTTGTTAACTCTTTTAAATAATGGCCATTCTCATAGGAGTAAGGATCTTATTATTATTTTAATGTATAGTTTCCTAATAATAAGAGATAATGAACATCTCTTCATGTGCCCATTGACCATATGTCAACGTCAAACCCTTCTTCTTTAGAGAAGGGTCTATTCAGATCCTCTCCCCATCTTTTAATCTGATTTTTTATATGGTTGAGTTTTATGAGGTTTTTGTATGCTTTAGATATTAACCCTTTGTTAGATAGCTGATGTACAAATATCTTTGCCCATTAAGCATGATGTCTTTTCAGCAAGTTATGAGTTTTCTTCACTGTGCAGAAATTTTGTACTTCATAAAGTTCCATTTGTTTATTTTTGCCTTCAATTCCTCTGGAGTTAAGTCCCCAGACACATTTCTAAGGCTAATATCAAGAAGCATATGACGTTTTCTTCTATGTATTATTTACAACAGCTAAGAACTGTAAACAACCCTAAGTGGACACTGACATGTGATTAGATAAGGAACCTGTATTATTTATAAACAATAGAATACTATTCAGTTGCTGAAATTTTTTTTTTCATTTACAATAACATGGATGGATCTGAAGGGTATTGTGCTTAGTGACACTGTATGATTTCACCCACATGTGGAATAGAGAGAAAACAAACATGAACTAAATAAAGCAAAAATAAAATTCTGAATTATAAAGAACAATTAGTGGGAAGGTAGGGAGTGGGTAAGTCACTGGGTCCCTGAATGACCACATACGACAAAGTCATATCCCAAATATGCACTGGCCCACATGAAACTGTGACAGGTGAAAAATAAGCTTTTCTGTATTAAGCTGCTGAGATTTAGCTATAGTTTATTAAGTATAAATGAGCTATGCATAGGCTAAATATCAATTTAAACACAAATTAACTAACTTAAAATAGAATCATAGAAATATATATTAAATAGTATTATGTATTGACAAATTATAAATTATCATAAAATGTTTAAAATAGTTTCCCTTATCACAGACCTTCTCAGAGCCTTTAATTTGTTGATATACATTGAGAATATCCTAAGGGAGAATAAAGCATGCAACACTTTCCTAATTTATTTCATCCTAGAATCCTTTTTACAGACAAATCTTCCATTGCTCTCCATCCACAGCATGATAAACATGACTATAAATAACAATGGGTTAAAAAACCTTTAAATTACTCATTCAGCTTGGATGATACGGAAAGAAAAGAAGTTTCTCTCATCTCCAGTACAATTCAAACTTCCTCCAATTTTTTTCTGCCATCCTGAACCGGCAACACAGAAATTTGGTAGGATTAGTATATTTAGAGCAACATTTATAAAATGTTTCCTTCTGACCATTTTCCCCTACTTATAATTAGGAGCTGTATCCCAACTCCTTACCACTTTAATTACAAATGAGTACTACTTCCAAATTATCAGCCCATGATGTACATGTACATCTTATGTTTGTATATTATAGGTTTAAAAAATCATAAAGCCACTTCTGAAAATGTGGCAGCCCTGCAACCCTTAAGAGTATCATGTGAAAGTTTCTAATGGGAAGAATGTTAGTTATTAACTGACAACTGTTGTCATGAGTTAATAATTTCGAAATGATACTAGTTGGTGTAACAGGTAAGCCTCCAAATTATCTTGGCTAACTACAAAAATTGTATACTTCCTGTTTACTTGAAATTATACTAATGTTCATGATTGCAGGTGAATTTCTATGTATCCATTCAGGAACTCTGATCACCTTGAGGTTTCTTTCACCTTTCTCTAGAGTCTTAGTACCCATGGTTCTTTGAGAAACTATGGTAAGAAGGCACAGAAAAGGTTTTCATGTTCCAGGTCCAGAAGTACTATCTTCACTTCTATGCACTTGCCATTGGTTAGAACTCAGTCAAATGTCCACACTTACTGCAAAGGAGACAAGCTTTGTGGCCAGGAAGAAAAGGAATTAGATAAAATACAGCGATTCAATTTGAGCCTTATTTCAGTCTACATTAACATGTGCCTGCAATACTACCAGTGGGTCTCTTAAGCTCAACAGAACTCACAGACAAGACTGACATAGGCAACAGTGCTGGTTCACTTAGCTTGCCAGCAAGGTAGTAGCAGCTCCTGTGCTGCAGTCTTGAAGAATCCATGCAGCAATACACATACTGTCCAGGAGCTGTCCAGGAGCAGAACACTGAGATAAAACATATCAGGCAAGTCCAAGAGTCCCCAGCTTTAAAAGCATTAGTACTCACAGGAGCCAATGTCTTCGTAATATTTCATAACCGTAACTTCCAGGGTCCTCACAAAAGATGTGTTCAGTCAGAGATGTGTCCACTCAGAAAATCTCTAAACTATGGCTTCCTCATAGGATTTATAGCTATCTCAATGCAGACCAAGATGGTTTATCCCACATCATACACTTCAGATGTAGCCAGAGAATAAATTAGAAGGGAAGGAGGTGAACTCTTAGAGCCAAGACCATCATCTGATGGAATTCCTTCTTAAGACCTGAGTCCGTGTCAGACCCTGGAAATTTTCCTATTTCCAGATAACCATCTTTATCAACCAAGGGTCATTTTTATCCTAACCAATATTGCCTAACAATATAGTTGACATTCTACAGTCTTGAGGCCTCTAGAGGAACAGAGTTACAGAGTTAACCAAAGTTCAAATTCTCATGTAGGAACAAAGATGGCTTCATTAACACATCACTATACGTATTTTCTAAAAATATTTGGAGGCCAAAAATAGATGCCAAACTATGGTGAACATTTGTGACTCGTATTGTTGAATGTTCTGCATTCCTTTTACTTTGTTTAGGTAACCATGCAAAGTACAAATTGTTACCTATAGATTATATCTCATTGGTGATCAGAACAGAACTTGCAGTCATTACAATATATAAACTTATTGTTGTGACCTGATGTTTGGATTTGTTATTTCCTTTGGTTGGGAATCCAATCAAAGAATGAAGCATGTAACTCAAACTTAACCCTGTTAAGATTGTTACATTCCCTTGACCCACAGAAATTAGTTCAGAGATAGGTAATGAAATCCCATTGAAGTCATAAAATACAATGAGATGTTTTAAGGAAAATTCAAATTAGCTTATGGTTTTGATCATGAAAGAATATCAAATTTGAAGCTGTTCCTTCATTTTTGCACAATGAGTGAAGAACATGTCTAAAAATAAACACAAGAGCAGAATTATGTTAAAAGACAAAAAAAAAACTGACACAGCTTGAGCCAGGAATCATTTTTCAAATCTATAATTATTTCAAAAAAATTAATTTTTAGGTAAAAAGAGAAAGAAACCAGCTCTACTCTGGCTTTGTTAATTATGAGTTAAAAAATCCCTTTTTCTTCTTAAGTTAAGATTTCAGTCACAGTAAACAGAGACCTACTGATCCAGAAAGCCATCTGAGAAACTATGCAATGTATACATAGGCAGCATTAGCAAGCAGCTTCTTTAGAAAAGTTTGGATTCTAATACAGTTCATGAACCTCAGCAATGAGACCCCCCTCAAAGGGTCAGAACCATGATCAGTTAGAAAAGGAAGGAAGACAAAAGGCATTATCCATGTTTTTTCTTGGATAACTTCCAGGTTCATGACAGTGATTCACATCCCCAATCAGTCTAAGCCCCATTCTTCTGTTCTTTCTCAGGCAAAATTCCCATTGAGAAAGGCCACAAAGTCTCAAAAAGTGAAGGGTGGGTAGACTGTAACCTGAACAAGAACCTAGGTTTAGAACCTAAACTAGAACTTGGGTGATACAGTCCACAGAAACTGGCCCCAACAATTTGAGAGCTTTTCCCTGTCATCCTTCTGAATTTAATATTTTCTTTTGCCTAATTTGCATATTTAGCGTTACTTGTTGCCTCATTACCTAACTCCAAACACATTCAACATGAAACCAAGTGACTTTATTGTTAAAGTTAGGTTAGTGGAAGCATAATATTGCTGCTTTATATGGAGAAAGGAAGAAATTCAGGACCAACACATGAAGCAGGAGTTTACAAACTGTTTCAATTCTGCACTAGGTTTCTGGGGCTTTCCTCTTTTAGCATTTAATTTTTTCAGCTCAAGTAGATAGCTCTCCAGGGCACTAACCATGTCCTGTGCTACTTCTGATTTCCTCATAACTTTTAGCACACTCCTAGGAATAAGTACTTCCTTAATAATTACTTCTTAATTCTTAATTCCTTTTGTCCAAAAGTAACACTGTTTCCATAGCAAGCAAAGACAAATTTCCTGGCAGCTTCTCCTTATCACCCCAAAGTTCAAACATTAAAAGATTTTTAAAATACTAATATATAAATATATATATATAATTATTTTTTCTTTTGCTGCCTAAAATATCAAAATGAAATTTGACTAATTAGAGCTATCAAAAATGACAAGGGAAGTCAGCAACAAACACCTATAATGTGTTATCAGAATCCTCATTTGCAGAAGGGAATAGCACTCAAGATACCTGTTTTCAAGTGATTTAGAGCTGAGCCTTATAACTAACATAGAATTTCAATCCACACAATATTTTAAGTATTGTAAATTAGGCTCTTCCCCTCACTCAAAAGAATTATTCACAATATATCTAAACCACACATATAAATATTCTTCCAACAAAAAATAAAAAACAATCTAGAAAAATGGGGTTTTCCAAAATAACTCCAGTTAGAGAAAGTCATTCCTTTTTCTACATAAGAAATTGCATCTGAGGTAAAATTTTTATAGCAAATAATATATTACAGGGTTCAATATAACAAGTTACCAGTGGTTCTAATAAAAGATTTGTTTTAAGGGAACAATTTTTGGTAAATAATCCAACTTAATAAAGTACACTCTTACTATCAAGTCTATATAAAGTATAGTCATACATGATTAGTAATATAATCTTGACTTGCTAGTATACTATAAAACAAATGAGAGAGCTGAAATCCTGCAACCTATTAGTACAAGACTCAAGTTTGTCTCCCCTTATTTGAGCCTTTGCAGAAGTGTGCCTTATATTCCATTAATTTTACCCATATCACATATGTCCAATTAATGTCACAGAAACAATAACAAGCTTCTGCACAAAGACAATGTTTTCCAGAGCAGGGACAGTTATGTTGCTAACATTAACTGGGTACATTGCTACTAAATGCCTCTTTACCTGAGTTTGTGAAACATAGAGGCTTAACCCATCTTTCCACTCACTATCATCTGGCCAACTAAAGATATGCAATCAAAAACTCCCAAAATACAAATCAAACATAAGTATATGTTCATATAAACACACACCTCTCCATAGAGATTTTGAAACTTAAGAATGAATCTTTGCTTATAAAACCAATCTTTCCTACTTACTCCAGTCAATGACATCATTTTACTTTCAAATTTACTAATTTTTTGCTGGAGTAGACATTCTTCTAATGTACTTACTATAAAAATATTTTATATCATAATATTAAATATTAATGCTCTCTGGAATTCTCTTGAAAGAGATTTCAAAGAAAAAAGAAAGTTATTACAAAGATACAGAAATAAATCTGTTTACATGTATACACATCACAAAAAGGACAGACTCCATAATAAATATATTAATAGAACATAAAAAACAACAAATCAAGTAATAAAAGCAATGTTATTCCTAGCTTTATAATGTTTGTACAGTGCAATAAACATATTATTTGTGCCTCCCTAGAAATTCATGTTATAATTTAAATGTGCAAGGTAACACTACTAGGAAATGGATCTTCGAGAAGTGATTAGGTGATCTAATTCCTCCAGGAGGGATTTAGTTGCCCTTATAAAATATGTTCAAGAAAGATCCTCTGCTTCTATTACCATGTGAGGACACATTAAAGTGGCACCACTTATCCACTAAAACATGAGTTTTCAGCAGACTCTGAATCTGTTAGTGTTGATCCTGGACTTCCCAGTTTGCATAACTATGAGAAATAAATTTCTGTTACTTATAACGTATTCCAGCGTATGGTTTTTGGACAGCAAAAAGAATAATTTAAAAAACAAAAGAAAGAAAAGGTAGCCTACAGAATGGGGGAAATAATTGTAAAGAACGTTATCCAATAGGAGCTAATATCCAAAAACTACAAGGTTGCTTCATAATTCAATAAACCCTCACCTCCCAAGAAATCAAGTAATCCAATTTTAGTAATGGATAAAGGACCTAAGAAGATATACAACGACCAATAAACATGAAAAGATGCCAAGCATCGCTAATCAAACCACAGTAAGATACCATTTGTTACGCCTATTATCAAAAAGACAAGAAAAGGCTGCTGCTTGAGGCCAGGACTCTGACACTGCCGGGATGTCCCCACCCATTGCCAGGGGAATGGGGGCAATCGGTGGTCTAGCCAGCTGCCTCCACCCAGGAACTTCAGCGTGGGAACGGGGTGGGGACTAGGTCTCCGCCCACCAGCGAGCAGAAGGCTGCTGCTAGTTCCCTTGCCAGTGGGGAGCGAGGGGGGTCAGGCCTCCCCGGTGAGTCCCCCAGGGGGGAGGATGGAGTGGGGGAGCAGGCCCCACCCGCCAGTGAGTGGCCGCTGATGGGCGACCACTCAGCTGGCTCAGACATTGCCTGGACGTCCCCACCCATTGCCAGGGGAATGGTGGTGATCGGTGGTCCTGCAGCCGGCACTCAAGCAGGGGAGTCGGGGAAAGGCCCCTTCCATTTCTCTCTTCCTCCAGCTAAACTTCAGAGGACCCAGAATATGCACAATGCCAACCCCAACATAGAACGGGTGAGGGACCAGACAAAAGTCCAGCCCACAGGCCTGAGCTGGACACAGCAGATGGACAACCAAGAGAACCGGTGCATGCAAGACCGGAAAAACAACCCTAGAGACAAGATGTCACCACTTGCACTTCTGCACTCACCGGGCAAGACCCGGGAATCCATTTGGAGATACATTCAAGGAGAGTAACATACATCCTTACCCTCATTATGGGAGAGGAGAGGATGACCAAAGAGGGGGTAATGGGCCCCACATCAAAACTGCAAACTGAAGCATAGGAGATGCTCTTCAAAGGACATTTGCAGACGCCTGAATTCACAGAGAAACTTCTTGACCAACACTGACTGGGGGAGAGACCAGAGTCATAAGGAAAAGCAGCAAAGCAATGGAGATGGGATTAGAGAAGGTGGCCTGCAGCAAGAAAACATGGACAGATCACAAATGAATACAACTTGGCCACCCAAGGCAAACTTAAGACTGAAACTCTAACAGCAAGGTTCGCCTGGACCCAACAATGCAGTCCCTCACCCAGAGAAAAGACACTACCAGGAAAGAGACTAATGAACTCAGCACAGCTAAGAAACAACAAAGAGTGGGGTTTGAGAGAATGGAAGAGGCACCAGAGGGAGAAGGGGGGGGGATAATAATAATACTGAGGGTGTAACCTAAAAAACAAAATAATAAAAAAAATAAATAAAGTCGATGGGGACAGATGGAAAAAAAAAAAGAAGAAAATAAAAAAATTAAAATTAAAATAAAAAACAAAAAGCCAAGCGATAATGTTGCCAAGGATACAGAGAAAAGGGAATGGAGAGAATGGAAAATAATATGGAGGTTTCATAAAAAGTGTAAAGATAGAATTTTCATATAATGGTACATACTCACCTCTGGGTATATACCCAAAGGAAATGAAATCACTACCTCAAAGAGATATCTAAACTCTTGTGTTTACAATGCACCACTGCTCACAAGAAGCCAATGGAAAAAAACAAGTGTTCACCAACAAGTGAATGGATAAAGAAAATGTGATACATACACATATATAATGGGATATTAATCAAACATTAAAAAGAAAGAAATCCAAGCCAGGTGCAGTGGCATGCACATGTAATACCAGGGAGGATGGGATGTAATACCTGGGAGGCTGAGGCTAGGAATCACTTGAGTCTGTGGATTCGAGACTACCCTGAGCAACACAGCGAGACCGAGTCTCAAAAAAATAGCCAGGCATGGTGTCACACACCTGTAATCCCAGCAATCTGGGAGGCTGAGACTAGGGATCACTTGAGTCCACAGGTTCAGGACTATCCCAGGCAACACAGCAAGACCTACTCTCTAAAAAACAAAAAAAAGAAAATATGGATCAAACTGGAATGCATTATGCTACATGAAATAAGCCAAGCACAAAAATACAAATACTATGTTAACTCACTTATATGAAATCTAAAATACAAAGAAAAGTCTAATTCTTAGACGCATAGAGTGGTAGAATGCCAAGGACTTGGAGGCCGGGAAAATGGGAGATGTTGATGAAAAGGTAGAAATCTTCAGTTTATACTGAATTATTATTTATAAGATGAATCAGTTCTGATGATATAGGTACAGCATGCTGACCATAATAATTCGGTATTGTATACTTCAAATCTTCAAAGAGGTCTCTTGGTCTGGGCAGCAAAAGCAAGATGACTAAAGGAATGTCATCATTCAGAAGCTCACAGTAAGATACAGGCAGAGTGCGGCAATTCCCATGACTCTCAAGACTGCCACCTTCAACATGGATGAACTGGAAGGAATCATGCTGCTGAAATAAGCCAGAAAGAAAAAGAGAAATACTAGATGGCCTCACTTATATATGGGATACAGGGAAAAACAAACAAAAGAACAAGAAAAGTTAAAATTAACAAACTGATAACAGAACTGATGCTTACAGCAATGGTGGGGGAAGGGAGGGTGAAATCAGAGGAGGGATGAGCACAAGTGACCAGGATGACAGTTCATGGTTGACATGGTGATGAGAGAACTTGGGGGTATACAACTATGTAAGGAAAAAATATATGTGTGAAATTAATTTTAAAATTACTTAGAAATTAAAAAAAAAAAAAAAACGCCTTAAGAAGTTGATCTGCCCCAAATGTTGCTACCCTGCCAAACGGAAGGGAAAACATAACTGGAGTGCCAAGGCTAAAAGAGGAAATACCACTGGGGCTGGTGGAATGAAGCACCTAAAAACTGTATACTGTTTATCCTAGGCATGGATTCTATGAAGGGACAACACCCAAACCTAAGAGCACAGCTGTTGCAGCCTCCAATTCCTAAGGATTTCAACTATTAGTCATGCAATAAATGTTTATTTTTAAAAAGAAAGAAAGCAAGGAAGGAGGGAGGGAGGGAGGGAGG